>CAUYPK010091037.1:0-50842 GCA_963574355.1 Loris lydekkerianus
GAATCACGGCATAGATGAACATTAGTGAACACTGCCCCAAAGTTTTCTAAGTTGCCAATTTGCGCTCCCACCAGCAGTGCAAGAGGCTTTGGTTCTGGATATATTGTAAAGGTAAATCTAATAGAAAGAACATCAACACAAATTCAAAGTGGGAGATGAGGCTGGCCGTGGTGACTCACACCTATAATCCTAGCACTCTGGGAGGCCAAGGCAGGTGGATTGCTTCAGCTCAGGAGTTTAAGACCTGCCTGAGCAAAAGCAAGACCCTGGCTCTACTAAAAATAGAAAGACTAGCTGGGTGTCGTGGCGGGCCTCTGTAGTCCCAACTACTGGGGAGGCTGAGGCAAGAGGATCACTTGAGCCCAAGAGTTTGAGGTTGCTGTGAACTATGATGCCACAGCACTCCACCCAGGGCGAAGGAATGAGACTCAGTCTCAACAAAAGAAAGAAAAAAAATGGACAAGAATGAGGACTCAAGGATGACGCCAAGGGTTTGGAGCTGAGCAACTACTCGGTTAGACTGGATATCAACAGAGATGAGGAGCAGGGCTTTTAGGGGCAAGGGTAGCGTGAAGATCAGGAATTGTCTTTTAGACAAGTCTGAGATGCCTCTCAGACCCCGAGATGGGACTGACTGGTGGGGAGACATTGGACATCCGAGCCCAGACCTCTGAAATGTGGTCTGGGCTAGAGATACAACATCAGGAGTTATCAATATCCAGGGCTTTGAAGGTAAATGAAAGGCAGATACACCAAGGAGATGAGTGCAGGAGAGATGCCCGGGGGTGCTCTGACGCTGTGGGTCCAGGGAGGAGGAGGAGTTAGCAATGCAGACTGCAAAGCAGCAGCCTGTGAGGCAGAGAGAAACTAAGAGTATGCCTTCCCTGGAAGCAGACTGGGGCAGTCACATCAGGAGGAGGGAGCCGTTACCTGGGTCACACACAGCCAACAGGTCCAGGAAGGGAGGGCCTGACAACTGGCCGTTGGAGTGACCTCAAGGGAGGGGGTCACCAGCGGCCCTGCCACGAAGGTTCTGCCAGCCGAGTGGTAGTATTCCTGGCTGGGACGACTGTAGAGGTAAAAATGAGAGAAACTTGGAGCCAGAGTAAGTACTGACAGCTCTTGCTGAGCTTGGCTACAAAACAGCAGGGAAAGGGGGCAGAAGCTGGAAGGAAAATGGAAGCAAGAGAAGGAGTTTTCTCTTAAAATAGGAAAAGTATCAACATGTTTTTGTGCCTCTCCCCAGAACATAGGCTCCGGGAGGCTGGCCAGCTGGGCTCATCTTCTTTGCTGCGGCATCCCCATATCCAGAACAGGCCCTGGCACATAGGCTCCCTCCATAACTGTCTCTTAAATAAATGAATGAGCTTCTTATGATCAATAAGGTACATATATAATGTGCCAAATATGGTGTGCCAAGAGGTACAGTGAAGAAGAAAATGTTGGGGAGGTTGACACTTTAGATAGGTGTATCACTAAGGCTTCAAGGAGAAGGACAGTTTGAAGCAAAGACTTAAAGGAACTGGCCTGGGAGTGTCTGGAGGAAGAGCATTCCAGACAAAGGAAACAGCCAGCGCAAAGGTCCTGAGTCAGGACCAGGCTGAAGTAGTGAAGAAACAGCAGAGAGGGTGTGGAGCCTGGGGTAGTAAGGGATAGGTCATAGGGACAATGAGGTCCTGCACAGCCTTGTAGGTCACTTTTGTCTTTTTTGCTGAATTGGGGAAGCCACTCAAAGGTTTTGAGCAGCACAGTGACCTGATTTGACCTGTACTTAATGAAACTCAACATGCACAGGTAATGGTGATAATGTCCCATGCTTACCCTTGCATTTTCAGAACATGGTGGAGTCTCCTGCCATCCCTACTTCTATGCACCACGGTGCTGGAGGTCCAAACCAAATCATGAGGCCAGGAGAAATAGTTACTATTCATAGATGTGTAGAAAATGCACAACAATCTGCAAGTAAATTATACAAACAAAAAGGGATTGCAACAGAGATAGAGTCACTAATACAATAAAGGTTTTAATCCTCCAGGAAATATATAATGATTTTAAGTTCAATTGGAAAAAAAAAAAAGTAAACTTTGGTTGCCCATAATAGCTTCAAATTATACAAGGTAAAAATTGACATTATTAGAAGGAAACAAATCCAGAACCATAGTGGGATATTTAAACACATTTCTCCCATTGATTAATAGACCAAGCAGGCCAAAAAAATCAGTAAGGATATTGAAGATAAGAACAATGCAATAGCAAATTTGGCCTAATAAATAAGACACTGGCCCCCCCCCAAACTGCAGCATCCACTTTTTTTTGTTTTTGAGCACATGCAGAATGTTTATGAAAATCAGCCCCACACTACACCACACTCCACCATGGGGGGGTGGCTTCGAGAGCATTTGCTTTATAGTTATTTACTAATCTATACACGTTGATGCAGGTTTCCATGAGTATTCTATACTCTGTAATGGAAACAACACATGGCAGACAAGGATAAAATGTAATTCAAGGTGAGTTATCTGCATGTATTGGGAAAAGGAAACAAAATCAGAAGGAAGTTTTGGAAGCGTGTAATTCCCTGTAATATAGCAGGGAGTGGCCGTAGCAAAACAACTCACACAGCTGAGCTGTTTTCAGACAACATGGCACCTTGGCAAGCAGGGAGAAGATTTTGGGCTCCTCAAGTTCAGGAGAACAATTTTTTGTTGCATACTTGACAAAATATCTTTAGGACCTTTTCCTGTTGAACTCTGAATGCATTTTTGAAAAGAAAAAGAGGAGGATTGCAGTCATGATTGGACCATAGGCAAGGAGTGCGGGGGACAGTGGTAAATGGAGGCAGAGATCCAGCAGGGGGAAGATCTAGAAATGTGACTGTTATGAGTGGCAGGGCACTGATATTAGGGTTCTTCCTCTCCTATAGAAAGGGAGTCTATGCCAACTGCCATGGTGACTTCCAGGAGCCAAATATTCAAGGAACTCCTAGGCCAAGTCCAGAGCATCTGTGCTTTAAAGCTCAGTATGTGGTCCTGATGTGTAGCCAGGTTTAAAATCCAAGCAGGCTCCTGAGACATTAACATCCCTACAAATCCCTTGGGGGTCTTTTTAAAAGTAGTTCTGATTCCAGAGGTCTGGGAGGGAGCCTGAGAGTCAGCACTTCTTACCCCAGGGGACGCCTAGGCTGCTGGTCCACAGACCACATTTTGAGTATTGAGGGTGAAAGAAACCAAATATAATCCAGAACTATTGAGCTTGTGAAACAAAGCATGTGTGTTTCCTGGCAGAATGAGATTCACAGGGCTTCTCCTGTTATGAAATGAAGAACAAGCACAAAACAGCACAGCAGGACACAGTGCAATTCCTCAGGGGGTCACTAATTGAGACAGCGTGGCCCAGGTATTCTCTGACCCTTGAAAATATTTTCACAGGGCTCCATCTGTTTTTTCCTCCACCAGATTATGCCTTCTAGTTGGTCTTGATTGCTTATTCCCAGCAAAAATATTTGAGGTGAAGGAATAAATTTAGCCAAAACCAACAAAAAGTACGGAAAGATTCATCAGAGCCCTTTGAGCAAGATGTTTTCATAGCACGTTGCTGTATCTTACTTGATGCTGGTGATCAGCAGAGTGCTCCCAGGGAGAAGCTACAATGTTTTCTAAATAAGCTCATTTCTGCATCTGTTCTCTCTGACCTAAAAAATGGCTCCTTATTCCATTGGGAACTTTCTACACGATGCCCACTTAGTGTTGTTTACTCAAATCAATTACTTCGGACAACGTAAGCATCAATTCACAGAAAAATCCACTCAAGTTACTGTCTTGACACAGTTGTCCTTTGGAGGGGAGCATTTAACATATGAAATTAACCTTACTCTGAGTCTCAGGAAGCCCTGAGTACATATGGTGGTTTAAGGCAGCACCAGAAATAAACATTTTTAAAATTGTGATGTTTGTCAGTTTATCATAAAATGCATTAGAAAAACACTAGCTTACATGAAAGAGTAAATTAATTGAACAAAATATGATCAAGAAAAGCTGAGCATGTTGATTCATGACTGCAATCCTAGCACTCTGGGAGGCTGAGGGAGGTGGATTGCTTGAGCTCAGGAGACCGGCCTAAGCAAGAATGACACGCCATCTCTACTAAAAATAGGAAAATTAGCTAGGCATGGTGATGCACGCCTGTAGTCCCAGCAACTAGGGAGGCTGAGGCCAAAGGACTGCTTCAGACCAAGAGTTTGAGTTTGCTGTGAGCTCTGATGATGCCCAGGATGACAGAGTGAGACTCTGTCTCAGAAAAAAAAGGAAAAAGAAAAGAAAAATGATTAATAAATAACAGTTTATGTGGTTCACAAATATGGCTAAAATGTTGGTTCACAAAAATGACTAACGTGGCTGGAGCATGGAAGCATTGATGGGCCTGATTTGGGATTATAGGCACCCTCCTGCTAGGATATTCAGATTACCAAGACTCTCAGGCGATTTGTGGGTACACTGACACTTAAAGAGCACTGCTCCAAGGAGGTTTGTAGCTCTGAGATGCCAGGGCCTCTGAGGCCAGAAGCTCCACTTACAGCCAAGAGAGTCCCAGGTCTCAGGGAAAAGTGATGGGACACATCTACCTCCTTGGCACGTGCACACATATGCACATCAATACATGTCTATGCGCACACAGAGCCCTGAGGCTTGGCTCTCCCAGGCTCTTAGGAGAACCTTCTCCTTTTGCCGTCTGAGCTGGGTCAGATCCCCCACCATTTCCTTTGAGAAATCTCCCCTGGTAGCTTCTCCACTCCTATTTGCACTGTGTGCATGTCTCTGTGCTCCCTAAGAAGGATGAGCAGGTGTCTGGGGCAGCACAGAGGGGAGGACAGAATATCCAAAGGTCTTGCCTTGAGTCTCTTGAGCCTAAGGAGACTTCTGGCACATAATAGACATGTAAAAAGAACATGAATGTGCTGAAGAACCTTTCTGAAATGCAGACATCTGAGTGTTTCTGAAGCTGTGAACAGCAAAGGTGAACTCATATTTAAGCGCTCAGCATTGGCAGCAGGTTTTTCCTTTAACAACTAACTTTTTTTGAGACTTAACCTTGTACCTGTCAAGGTTTTTCACTTATCAAATAACTTTAATTGAGACTCAACCTTGCGCCTGTGAACACCTGAGTAAGACATGATACCGCACAGCCCAGACAGGACACACATGGTGCACTCTTCGTGACAACAAACATGGCTTGGAGGCAAGGAAGAGGGAGCAATATATTCTGGCTGAGAATAAAGTGCTGGGGCTTTTTAAAAGGGGCCATTATTTCATGTAAGTCAAAAAAAGGGACAGTAGTGCTGGGAAAATTGGATTGCCATATGCAGACGAATAAAACTAAACCCCTATGTTTCACCCTATATGGTCAACTTAATCAATTCAAGATGGATTAAAGACTAGTACGTAAGACTTGAAACTATAAAAATATTAGAATAAAACCTAGGGAAAACTCCTCTAGGCATTGGTCTAGGCAAAAAAGTCATGACTGAGATCTTAAAAGCACAGGCAACAAAAACAAAAATAAACAAATGAGACTTAATTAAACCACAGAGTGAAAATAGCAAAAGAAATAATCAACAGAGTGAAAAAACAACCTTCAAAACGGGAGGAAATATTTGCTAACTACATATAACTGACAGGAAACTAATATTCAAAATTTACAAGGAACTCAAACAGCTCAACAACAACTGTAAGGAAACAACCCATTAAGAAGTAAACTAATGACATGAATAGACATTTTTCAGAAGAAGACAAATGGCCAACAAGCATATGAACAATGTTCAGCATCTCTAATCATCATAGAAATGAAATTAAAACCACAATGAGATATCATCTTAACCAATCAGAATAGCTATTATTGGCCTCTTTGCCTTTTCTTTGTTATGACAATGGGAGCCTGTTCACTGCCTACAGCAAAGGTATCTTGCTCGGTAAGCCCATACCTAGATTTTACTCTGTAAACCTATCTTTCTCAATAAACTTTGTTTCATGCTTGACTTAAAAAAAAAAAAAAAAAAAAAAAGAATAACTATTATTAAAAAGACAAAAAAATAACATGTTGATGAAGATGCGGAGAACAGGGGATTCCAATGCACTGTGGATGGGAATGTAAATTAGAGTAGCCTCTATGGAAAACAGCATGGAAATTTCTAAAATAACTAAAAATAGACTACCATACAATCCAGGAATCCCACTACTAGGTATATACCCAAGGAAAAGACATCACTATAAAAAAAAAAAAGACACAATAGGTTTGGTGCCCATAGCACAGTGGTTACAGTGCCAGCCACATACGCCGAGGCTAGTGGGTTCAAACCCGGCCTGTGCCAGCTAAACAACAATGACAACTGCAATAGCCGGGCGTTGTGGTGGGTGGCTGTAGTCCCAGCTACTTGGGAGGCTGAGGCAGGAGAATCACTTGAGCCCAAGAGTTTTGAGGTTGCTGTGACGCCATAGCACTCTACCTAGAGCGACATAGTGAACCTCTGTCTCAAAAAAAAAAAAAAAAAAAGACACAATCCCTGCACTCGCATGTTTATCACAGCACTATAAAATCAACCAAAGTGTCCAACAACAGAAGATTGGATAAATGTGGTGTAGTTGACCACCTCCCTAAGTTGACCTAATTTTTATAGGCCAGACATGCTTCACATGTCATATGTATGTTTCAGTATAGTAGGCCTGTTCCTTCTGTTGAGCACCTCCATATTTTGACCAGTTTGTTATAGATCTTTGGGTGGTCAGCTTACAGAGGTTCTACTATTTATATAGTGGAATCCTATTTAGTCCTAAAAAAGAATGAAATCACGTCTTCTGCAGCAACATGGATGAACTGGAGGGCATTATCTTAAAAGAAACAACTCAGAAGCCAGGACAACTGCCAAATGTTCCCACTTATAAGTGGGCACTAAATAATGTGTACAGGTGGAAACAGAGTGTGGAATGATGGGCAGTGAAGACTGAGAAGGGAGGGTGGGGGGGGCAGATATGGAGGTTGCTTGGTGGTTACAATGTCTGTTGCTCCAGTGATAGATGCAGTGAGGCCCCTCACTTCTACACAATACAAAATTAGACAAACTGCACTTGTACCTCATAAACATAAAATAAAAAATAACTTAAACATAAAACAAACAACAAAAAAGAAATAGGATTTTTCTGGGTTGAGAAGGCAGAAGGTGCTGCTGGCTGGGGGACTGCCCAGGGTACGAACATGCACAGTATTTTCCTTAAGGGGAAATGCCTAGCTTCTCCAGGAACCCAGGTGGGCAAGGGTCAAATTCCTGGGCCCAACTAAAAAATAAAAAATTCCTCAGGACCTTACAAACCAAGCTAAGGAGTTTGGACTTTATCTTGTGGGGAACAGGGTGGTTAAGCAACAATGGAATCATTAGATGAGAAGATTATTGACAATACAGTTGTCTGACTGTATTGGTGGGGCAAGAAGCAGGAACCGTGGCACAGGGCCCATGGCCCACACCCATGCAATTAACTCAGGGCCATCTGCAATTTCTCTGCCTCCCCTAGCAATCAGATAACTAAGGCATGCTGGCCTTCTATCCTATGGGCCAATGAGTCCTGACTGGACAGGCCAGTCCCCAGGAAGTCATCATACATACTGGCAGTGGGAGGCCCCTGAGGATCACTCAGCTAAACCCAAAACCTTATTGTCATGGGCACCAGACACTGCTGAAAGCTAAACTTGCTCCCTTTTTCCTTGCCACACAGAAGTCACTTCCACGGCCCCAAGCGCCCCCATGGAGTGCTGAAGCAGCTCCCACAGGGACTTGAGAGCCAATTGGTAAATTTTCAGGAATTTTATGAGCTGGTTGTTAAGCACAGCCGTTAAGAATTCTGTTAGAAAAGAGGCTGTCCAGAAAGTATCCAGCCTTGTACTATGAGAACTAGAGACTATGTGACTGGGTACTGAATAAATCCTTTAAAATATTTAATACATACTCAAAATGTAGCACTTCCTAATTATTTACTAGACTTTTTCATGTTCTCGAGGCTGTCTGAATCTATTGTATCTGCATGTAGAAATTCAGTATAATGGTAGGCTAGTGCATGTCTCTATCCAACTCCACATTTGGTGACATCGTGTTGGTAACTTGGAACTTGCCGTGGTAGTAGCATTTACACCATAGAAATTATCAAATGGCTCAGCGCTCATAGCAGAGTGGTGACAGTGCCAGCCACATACTTAGAGGCTGGCAGGTTCGAACCCAGCGCCGGCCAGCTAAACAACAATGAAAACTGCAACAAAAAATAGGCGGGTGTTGTGGCGGGCACCTGTAGTCCCAGCTACTTGGGAGGCTGAGGCAAGAGAATTGCTTAAGCCCAAGAGTTTGAGGTTGCTGTGAGCTGTGACACCACCCACTCCACCAAGGGCAACATAGTGAGACTTTGTCTCAAAAAAAAAAAAGAAAAAAGAGAGAGAGAAAGAAAAAGAAATTAGTAAATGCTACAAATCAGAGTTTTTCTGCACAGAGCTGGTGGTAAGACATTTGCCAGCCCACCACTCATCTGCCCCTCTGTCTTGCTTGGCCCCTGTGGAAGCCCAGCCATGATTCTCAGAGGCCTACCCTATCCATAGTAGCAGCCCAGCAGTGCAACTGGTCTTGCTAGTTAAAGCTGTTAAATGGGTTTCAGGAAGGCCCGGTGACCTCACCAGGAACCCTGAGTATCTGCCCATTTGCAGTGACTCAGTCCTGTCATGGGTTATCTGGGTGATCGTTCATGCCTTCCAAAGATTCCATCCACAGCCTCACATACTGCAGGGGCTCCCACGAATGTAGCACTATGAATGGAGGGAGATGCTGGCCTCATCCCTCAGGTAGGGAATTAAGACAGGCCTTGCCTCCATCAAACCGCTAGTTCCATGTCCCAGGTGACAGGCAACTGAGCTGGGCCTCTCTCCAAGGTGCCCAGTTTCTGAATGTCACTGCATAGCCAGGTACCATGTAAGGAAAACTCATAACAAGAACATACAAGCAGATAGCTAGAGAGAGCAACACGCCTTCCGTCTAAATGACTGAACGTTAAAAAGGTAGTCCTATCAGATTGGAGCTCGGGGAACCAATGCTGGTGCTCTGCCTACTTGCCTGGGAGGCAGCCTTAGCTATGGATTGCTGAGACTTATTTTGCCACAGAGTTAAATTCTCAAGAATATCTTCATGACCTTGAAGTTGATAGGGAGAGATTTCTTAAATATGATATAAAAAAATACTTAAGAAGAACACTAAAGGAAAAGATTGATAAATCAGATTTTGTTACAGTTAAGACTATCTCCTCATTAGAAGGCACCACTGACAGAATAGAAGGCAACCCACAAATGGAGAAATTTGTAATACATACAAATGGTGCAGGACCCACATCCAGAATGCATAACTACAAACCAGTAGAAAAATACAGGCAACCCAACAAAAAAACTGACACAAAATTTGAACAGGTATTTCATATAAGATAATATCTAATTGGGCCAATTAGCATATGGAAAGCTATGCAGCCTTATTAGTCATCAGAGAAATGCAGATTAAAATCACAATGAACTATCACCACACACCCACAACACTAGGTAGAACTTTGAAAACAGAATGACAGGGGTTGGAGACGATACAGAGTGACCCGAAACTCCAGGAGAGTGAAAACTGGTGCTACCACTCTGGAAAACAGGCTGGCAATATCGACTGAAGATGAACACACACTTATCCTCTGGCCCAGAAGTTCCCAGCAATGAATGCATTCGTCCACCAAACAGCGCGCACTAGAATGTTCATTACATCATGATAGCCCAAATTGGAGATGATGCCAACGTCTCATCCATAGTAGATGGGAGGATATGCACACCAGGGACTCCCATACAGCAGTCCAAAGGGTACTGTGGCATGAATGAGTCCCCAAAACAACTATAAGCAGATAAGCCAGGCATGAAATAGAACATACCACGTGATTCCATTTTCCTAAAGGTCAAAGTGGGCAAAACTAACCTATGGTGATAGAGAAATTAGTATGGTAGGTTCCTTTGGGAAGGAGGCAAGGGATAGGAAAAAACATTATCTAGAATCTGAAGTTTAAAAATCAAAATAGTTTCTCCCACTGTCTTGTGGGCTGTTTCTCTGTTTTGTTTTTTGGAGGTAGAAAGTTCCAGGGCAGGTAGTATTTCTGAGGGAGACTCTGCCTAACTACACACACCTTTCTCGCTGGCAACAAGCCAGGCAGGAAGTCCAGGGAAAGCTCAGGTAGGAACAGTCCTAGATAAGGATTTCATTCTGGCTTCATGTAAGATTTCCACTAGCAACTCTGCTTTTTGTCTCTTTTTAATTTTATTTATCTAGCATTTCACTTACTATGTACCAGGCACTGTTCAAAGTGGGTCATTAACAAGTTCAATGTTGGGCAGCAGAGCAGGGTGACCATAATCAGTAACAATGCGCTGTACTGAATATCCTCCCTTGATCACTACACCTTATATGTATGTGCAATGAATTTCCACATGACTCAACAAATATTTTGTGCAAATAAAAAATAATGAAAAAAATCAAGGTGTGTCATTAATATTCACTTTTTTTTTTGAGACAGAATTTTACTATGTCGCCCTCAGTAGAGTACTGTCCCATCACAGCTCACAGCAACCTCTAACTCTTGGGCTTACATGATTCACTTGTCTCAGGTTGCTGGGACCACAGGCACTGGCCACAGTGCCCGGCTATTCTTTGTTGCAGTTGTCATTGTTGCTTAGCAGGCCCAGGCCGGGTTCAAACTCACCAGCCTGGGTGTAGGTGGCTGGCGCCCTAACCACTGAACTACAGGGTCCAGCCTAATATTCACATATTTAATGTGTTAACCATTTGTTCATTCAGCCTACTGGGGACTTGCAAAAGGAATGACCTCTTTATGGAGCTTCCCTCTGTGCCATGTAGCAGGCTAAATTCTCAATTTTCACATGAGCTGGGAAAGATGTTTGATCCCACTACAGAGTAGGAAACAGATTCAGAGAAGAGACTTGTTCGAGGCCACACAGCTAAGTCCATGGCAGAGTTGAGAGTCTGGTCACCTGTCAACCAAAGAGAGACTGGTGGAAATAGGTTTCTTAGGTCCCAACTCTCACCTAATAACTCAGAAACTCTGGCCTGAGGGTAGTGTCCCACACAGCAGGGCACAGGGCTGGGCAGCTGGAGATGGGGGAAGTGGCCTGGATTGCTTTTCCTTTGCTGGTGGATAGGGGTGGTCCCTCACTCCCTTCTGGTCCCCCACGTCCCCTCCTCTGAGAAGCCCTCCCTGACAACCCGACCCCTGCCCAACAATGCTAACCCCTTTCCTTCGCCTTAGTTGTCTTCCTTGCATCTCTTCTTGTATATGAACTAGGCTGAACCGCACCAAGTTGTCTTTCCTGTATGTCAAAAATAGTTGAAAGGGGGGCATTTTCAGTCCAGTCCAATTCAAGCACTTCCCTCTACAAGGATGTCAGCTCCAGAAGGCTGGGATGTTTGCGTTGTTCATAGCCCTGTCCCCAGACAACGCCTGGCACACAGTAGGCACGGGATAAATGATGGGTAAGCGGCTGAAGGAACCTGACCGCTCCACGGAGCTCAGCAGCCGACACAAAAGCCCCGCCAAGCCGGAGGGCCCCGGGGGGCGCCGCCCAGGACCCCACAATCCCGGCGCCTTCCCGGCACGGCGGCCGGCGGGGTGGGGCTCGCCGTCATCCATTTACCAGCCTCGCCTCTCCGACAGGTGCGCGGTTAATGAGATTAGCAATTAAAAAGCGGGCTGGCGCCGCGGGCGCCGCGGGGCCACCGCCAGGCCGAGGCGGGGAGGACCGAGCGCGCAGTGGCGGTGCGGTGGCGGTGGCCGGCGCGGGAGCGGAGCGGGAGGCCGCAGCCATGGAGAAGGCGCGGCCACAGTGGGCCAACCCGCTGCAGTTCGTGTTCGCCTGCATCTCGTACGCCGTGGGGCTGGGCAACGTGTGGCGCTTCCCCTACCTGTGCCAGATGTACGGCGGAGGTGAGTGCCCGCGCCGCCCGGGGAGGACCCACCGCGGGACGGCTCCCTCCCGAGCCGAGCTCCGCGCCCCCGAGCCCTCCGCGCCCCCGTCCGCGCCCTCCGCGCCCCCGAGCCCTCCGCGCCCCCGTCCGCGCCCCCGAGCCCCCGAGCCCCGCAGCTCCTCACCCCGCCCGGGCGGCGGAGCCCCCACCGCTCCCGGCCGCCCGGCTGCGGCTCTGGGGGACTGGGGGGCGCGGGGACGCTGCCGCCCTCCTGGACAGGAGGAGAGGCGGCAACCCCGCGTTTAAGTGTAAAGAGTAAGTAGGAATTGCTTTATTCAACAGGAACTTCTTGTACAACTTTCAGATCCGAAACTTAAATGCCCCAGAAGCACAGGCTGAAATTCGGGTTAAAACGCTCTTGAGCTATTTCTTTAAATTTTTATACAAAGAAATTGGTTTGGAACCACAGGAGGCAGGAAAGGCAATCACTCTATGTCGGGGTGTTTTAACAAACTCTTCCTCTGAAGCATCACTGCCCGCGCACTCAGCCGCACTCCTTAGCGGCGTAGAGAGCTGGGAACACCTTGTCTATGACCCAAAGCACCTCGGTGAAGGCCAAGTACGTTCTTTTCCAAGGCAGGGTCTCAAGGGGGATTCAAGTCTCAGCAATTTAAAAAAAACGCTTTTCCTCAGTTCCTAGAAATTCCATTTCTAGAATTCTACGTAAAGAGAATAATCAGAGTTCTGACAGAGTTAGAAAATCGAAGTATGGTGACCATCATTTGATAAGAGCCCTCAACTAAAGGGGATTGGTTCAATGACAGAGCAGTGATCATCCATTCAATGGTGCTCTTTGCATCCATAAAGGTAGCACTTTCAAAAAAGTTATATGAATATTTTCTCATGTCATATTACATTAAGTGGGGGGAGAGTTAGACTTAAAGTTGTATAAAATTAGTATAAAAAGTCAATTCTTTGAAAACATGCAGAGAAAAGAATGAAAAAAATACACCAAAAGGTTAACTGTAGTTATCTCTGGGTGATTTTAGTTTTATCTTGCTGAGAGAGACAGAGAGATAGGGAATCACATGGGTTTTTTCACTATCAAGGACAATGAAAGATGTTAGGCCAAAGTATTTACAAAATTTAACCCATCTCATAAGACCAAAATATTTACAAAATTTAACCCAGCTCATAAGCCTTGCTCCCTCTGCTCACCTTCACAAGTTCAAGAGCAACTCAAAGGTTAATCCATAGACGTTCCTTTAAAAAAAAAAAAAAAAAAGTACTTTCTTAATTCCCCAGTTTTTTTTATTTGAAGTGCATAAATACATCATAATTCTGTGATGGGCAAGTGTTGCCTATGCTGTAACAGCTTTAGAATTGACTTTTGAAAGAATTGTCAGACTGACATTTCCGCATCATTTGGTGCTCTGCACCCCCATCCATGGGTGTCTTTATCCTAGGTACAGGTTTTCCAAGCATCAGGCCAGATGAGCCTCACTGTCACATGGTCCTTTGATCCCTTGTTTATAGCCCCACCATCACTTCCATAGTCTGCAGAGGGACACAAGTAGGGCTGAGTGGTTCTAAAGTAGAATAATTACCAACGAGTTGCTTGGGAAACCCCAAGGCCTTTTGGTCCTAAGACAAAGAAACAAGAACTCTGGTTTCTGCTACAGAGGATAGTGAGGCTGGCTGGGTGGATATATGGATAGATGGATGCTGGGCAGAGGTGGCTGGTGACTGCATGGATTAGTGGGATAATGTTCAAATCAACGGATGTGGGTCAGTGGATGACACCCTCTCAGACAAGTGTCATAAAAACCAAACAGCTCTGGTATACTGGGCTCTTCCCCACTTAACACCCGTCCTACTCTTCCGAACACTCTCAGTCCATGAGTGCCAAGTTCTGTTCCTCAACTCTTTGCCCAAGAAAGATATTTTCTCCACCTGGGATGTTGTTGTTGCCTGGGGAGCTCCCACTCTTCCATCAGGGAGAGGCCAAGTGTTACCCTCTTTTGGTTGCTCTAACTTCCTGGATGAAGGATGGGCTCTCTCTAACTTCCTGCTACCTGGCAGGCCACATGAGCACTTGGTCAGAATCACACATTGTTCTACAGTTTCTCTGCCTTCCCCCACCCCTAGCCCAATCTCTGTGACGTGGTGGAGTCAGAAGAGGCACCCAAGAAATACTGGTTGAATGAAGAGCAAGGGTCTGTTATGAGGTTGGGGGAGCTGGTAGGTCCACCAATCCTTTCACGGAGCAGCAAAGTCACCTATTAAGAAGTGATTTATGTTGACCTAAATCTGGGCAATTTACAAACCCATTCTTTACCTTCAGGTATGGGGTAAACCAACTACATCATGAAACACTCCAAAGGGGTGTGTAACTTTCTTCCCCAAGCAGAGCTGTGAACACCTCCCACAAACAAAGAGCTTGTTTATAGACCACAAAGCCTGACTATGCCAAAATACTTCCCAGAATAAGACGGATTAGGGTTTGTCCTTTCCATGGGACTCTGCCCATGACTGGGAAGGCTTGTTTCCTTCCTGCTCTCCAGGCCAGGCCCAGCCAGAGGAATGTTAATTCTAAAGATTACATTCCAGGTACCAATCATCTCTGCAGCTCTAGCCGCCTGTTCTTAAAAAAAAAAAAAAAAAAATTAAAGGCAGCTAAAGAAAGTCTTTTTTTGAAAAAGTCACAGGTCTTGGGTGACCATGTCAAAGTCTAAGGCCATGGCTATTCAGGAAGAAATCAGGAACACAAGTGGGCTCTAGATTAACATGTAAAAATTAATAAATAAACCAGCGATTTATTTTATATAAATGTGTGCATGGAAGAAAAGTGGTAACAGTTGTGTAGCCGGTGGATGCATGGAATTTTTTCCTCTTAATTTTCTCTATGTGATGTTTGAACAATAAGAAGGAGAAATCAGGGAACACCTGACTGTGCAGTGGGAGAGTGCACTCCCAGACTGGATACTCCATTGCCTTGAAAATCCCCTACTTCTCTCTGGGGCAGAAAACCAGCTATGTCAGCCCTCTTCTCTGTGAATCTCAAACATACAGGGGTCCTCAAACTTTTTAAACAGGGGGCCAGTTCACTGTCCCTCAGACCGTTTGAGGGCCCAACTATAGTTAAAAAAAAAAAAAAACAAACTATGAACAAATTCTTATGCACACTGCACATATCTTATTTTGAAGTAAAAAACCAAAATGTGAACAAATACAATCACACCACTGCATGTGGCCCGCAGGCTGTAGTTTGAGGACCGCTGGCTTAGAACATGGCATCTCAAACTGTAGCCTACCTCAGAATCCTGATAAACTAGAGATTGAAGGACCCCATTCCCTAAGACTCTGATCCAGGGACCCTGGAGGATGGACAGGATTCTACATTTCTAACAAGCTACTGGGAAAGGGTCAGGTTCAATGTTTGGCCCCAGGCCTGGCAGTTGGTTGCTGACTTTAACAACTGGCTTTTGGTGGGAGCAGCAGGACCCAATTCCCAGCACTTGCTGATTGTTATGGTATAAATTCTTCTGCCCCAAAGTGTGGAGTTGGGAAAAGTGAAGACAGTTCTTGTGAGCTGGTCTGAGCCAGCCCCAGAACACCTCTGTAGCCAGATGCTGTGGTGGCCATGGCTCTGCAGGACAGACCCAGCCTGGGACTGATCCATACTGGGTTAGTCCATGAACTGATAGATAAAGCTCTGCTCTGTGCTGTTTCTTCAAGACTCATTGGTGGGACAGAACCTTTTTCACAGGTTGTTAGGTACTAAGTACGTACAGTTTCCAAGGCAAGTCAAGCTGCTTGCCCCAGCAGTCATGAAATACCATGGTAGGGAGCCCCTACTCACCTGGGGTTTCCACACTCAATCCTGGGCTCTATTGGGCTCCTAGCATGTGCCAGGCATAATGTGGAGCATTTTTTGCAAGTATTCAACTTGGGTTTCTTAGCACTCCTGCAGTTGGTCCTGTCATCCCCATTTACGGATGGGAAACAAGTTTAGAGAAGTCTGGGCTTGAGCCATTTCTATTCTGAACCAGGACCCTCTCTCCAGCATCCTGCAGCTTTTGAGAAAGCAGAACAGAAGTGACTGCTTCAAATGTCCAGGCCTTTTAACGACCCCTAAGTCAGAATTGCCATGGCTCAGAGTACTTCTTCCCTGGTTCTGATGTGACACTCCTTGGAGGGGGCCTGGCTGACACACCAGCTATGTATCTAAGATATCCACCTTCACAGATCTCTTGTCCCTTCCTTCTCTCCACCTCTGCTCTTCTCAGAGTATATCCTGAGAAGTCTTCCTTGTGCCTTCCCGGCCACCAGGAAACCTTCTTCTTCCTCCCCACATTAAGGCAACCTCCTCCGTGCAGCCCTCCTTGGGCCTCTCTCCTAAAGCCATCCCTTCCCCAGGATGCACTGTGGAATCCAGCATGGCTTACCCCACTCAGCAACCAGTCAGGAATCTATCTCCACTTGCTGCCAGAGAAGCCTCTATTCATCTGCATGTTAGAGTCACCCAGGAGCTTTAAACAATACTGCTGCCTGCATCCCACCACCAGAAATCCTGGTTGGGTTGGTTTTTATTTTTCTTGCCTGTGCTTTTGTTCTTTGTTTCCAAAAAGTTGTCAGGGTTTGACTTCCCAATGAGAAATTTGAGGGAGAAAGCCAAGATGAAAAGCAGGTGAATGAGGAGAAGGAAGGCACTGGAGTGGAGTGTCACACAAAATACAGCACGGGTTCTCAAACTGGGCTCTCCTGACCAATGCTTTAGTTATCGCCTGGGAGCTGTGCTCTGTGCTCCTTAAATTAAACACACACACATACACTCCAAAAAGAAAACAAAAAAAAAATCAGGTTAAAAACAATCCCTGCTGTAGTTTTTGTAGATGACAAAGATGTGTAAATGGTAGGAGAGAAAGAGTTTGGAAACCTGAGTAAGTTTTCTTTTGAGAGTGGCTGACTCTCATTTGTCTGTCTCTACGTGGGCCTCAAAGGAGACAAAGTATGATGCAAGGAGTTACAGGGATAAATTTCATATAGAAAGGAATGTCTCCCCTAGTGAGATTCTTGGGTTTAACAAACAGATAAGGTATTGGCTACGATAATTAGAAAAAAAGTAACAACATACTCTAAAATAACATGTGTTTGGGTGTTATAAATGTAATATATGCTCATGGTAGAAATTCTGGAAAATATAGAAATTTACAAATAATAGAATGCAAAATCACCTGAAATTCTATCACTCAGAGATTAATAGTTATTAACATTTTTGCTTTAAAAAATCAGAATCATATTTATATGTGATTCGGTATCTTTCTTTTTAAAGTTATATTTATTTCCAAAGTTGTGGAACATTCCTTTAAAATATAAACTTAAATAGCTCCATAGTATTCCATTTATGGAGATAACATAACTTGCTTAACCATTCTCCAGTTGTGGAACTTTACTAAAGTTTTAGACTGTTATAAGCCAATGGCCATCAATCTTTTGGTGGAGTAGTTTGATCCATTTATATTTATTATCAGGTGATAGTCTCTGGGTTTTTTGTGGGGGTTTTTGTACTTACTGCCTTAAGGTTTCCTTGCTATTGTCATTGTTGGGCTTTTTTGTTTGTTTGTTTGCTTTTGATCATTTACAATATTAATTATATCTTCTTTACTTTTTTCCTCAAGTGATTTAGAAGGTATAAGTCCTATTTTTTCTTGCTAGTAGTTAATTTAAATTTGGGGGGAAATTATACCAATTTTCTCTAATTATCAGTATCAATAATAAAATGTTATCTATTGAGAGATGAAAGTTGAAAATTTCAGCACACTTTTACTTCTTACTCCTTTTCTCACTCCTTTCCACTTAACAGTTTTTGTTAATATAATATGGGATTTCAGATACACAGTGATGACTATTTTACTGTTAATATTATGTGTCTTTGTCTTCTCATTTGGGAATTACATTTTCCATTTGTATTATATTATGATGATATTAACAGTATTATTTTTAGACTTAATTCCATTTTGTTTATTTACCACTACTTACTTCTTATATAACACAACTCCATATATGAGTTCTTTATTTTGATCCAACATTGATTGGCTGTAGTTCATCAGCAAGTGATTTTTTTTAAGGAATAGTAAATAGGTGGTTCACTTTCTGAGTGTGTCTGAGACTACCTCTTCTTTGTAGCCACATTAATAGGCTATACTTTTCTACTCAAAAATCTACAGATGCTTTATTGTTTTCAGATTGTTATTTCTGTGAAGAACTCCACAGTCAATTGCATTTTTTATTACTTCTAAGTATCATGTATACTTAGACTATTATATAAATTTATATGACATTATATGAATCTTATTTCAAAAACCCCACATGCTATTTGTCTAGGTATTAATTATGTTTTCATCAATTTTACCTAGGACTAGTGAGTCCTTTCAGTGCACATGCCCAGAAAATATTTAATAGAATTTGTTACTGTAAATGTTCCAGCTCTGTATCTTGAGTGTTTTTGTGCCTTAGTTCTTGCTGGAGACAGAGAAACGTTTGGGCTTGCTATCCACATCTCTTCTTTTCTTAGGATGTATATTTCTTTATCCTTTGGCTCTGGACTGTATAATTTCCTAACATGTTTTATACTTCATGTATTTCCAGCATTGGCCTTAAATTCAACCATCATTTTTTTTTTTTTTTTTGTCTTATGAAATCTTTTTCTTCTTTGTTGGTGGTCTTCATCAATTCCTCATGCTATTCCATGAGCACAGTGTTCTCTTGACTTTCACCTGTTCCTCACAGAAGAAGATGCTTGCTCCGGTACCTTAAAGCAGTTCTTTTATTTTGATCTACAGTGTGTTACCAGAGGAACATGTGGAATTCTACAGGAAAGAAGAAAGACTCCTTTCTGCCTGCTCATCCTCTTTGAGGGAAGAATAGGCCAATATAGGCTTGCCCAATACACACCTTACTTAATACAGAAACAGAATTACTCAGAGTTGAAAGTAGTTTTATGTGAAATAAACAAACAAACAAATAAAACAACAACACTGTTTTCAGAAACATGGAGAATTTTCCCAGATTTTTCCATCATGGCTCCCAGGTAATGGCCTCATGACTCCCCCACCCAAGTAGAACCCCAACTGCAGACCCACACCCCATCAGTCAGTTATCCAACAAACATGTTTTGAGCTCCTACTCTGTGCCAGGCCCTTTGTTAGGAGCTGGAGATCATTTGGGAGCCAGGAGAGCCCTCCCTACCCTCAAGGAGTTGCTGTTTGAGGGTTGGGGGTGCAGTAGACAGTCCACGTGGTGACAAGTGCCTCAATAACAAGGGTATGAAACCAGAAAGGGGCACCCCCAACTTGGCTGTGGGTGATCTGGGGGTGGGGGGTTCCTGGAGGCAGTGATACATATGGAAGGCCCAGTGAGACCTGAAGGATTCCTTCCTGCGCCAACAGATACTCACTGGGGCACCAGCTCTGCCCAGGCTTTTCTGAGCAGAGCAGAGCAAGAGCTTCTTGGTTGGTGGGGAGTCCAGACACCAAGTACACAAATAAATCCTAGCTTTTTTTACCTAGAGAACTGTTCTGAAGGCAAGTCCAGCAGGAAGTTAGGAGCACATGAGGGCTATTTTAGCAAGGGCAGACAGGGAAGGCCACTCTGAGGAAATCAAGTTTGGGCAGAGAACAGAAAGGAGGGAGAAGGCACTCTGGACAGGGGGACAGCAAGGGTGATGGTGCAGAGGCCACCCTGGCAGGAAGGGCAGGGGCCTGCAGTGGAGGGGGGCAAGCAAGGGAGAGGAAGGTGGGAGCCCTGTCCCCCAAGACTTCAGAGACCAAGGGAGGGAGTGTGGATTTGATTCTAGGTGTTAAGGAGGAGCCAAAGAGGGTTGGGCAGGTGCAAGGTTAGGGCTGGAGGAGACAGAGAGTGTCATGGTCTGAGGATAAGGAATGGGGGTTGGGGAGGGTGGTGCTGTGAAGATGTGAGGGGCCATGGTGGTGACTGAGTGTTGCTCTGCATCTTCCCAGGAGTCCTGTAGTTGTGGATGTCCCACCCACCAGGCTTAACATAGGTGTACACCTGGCAGAGATGTCACCACAGGCCTCAATATGTACCTCAGTTATCCATTTCTACATGACAACACCCTTGAAAACTTCAGGACTTAGAATGATGGAGTTAGAAAGAACGAAAAAGTGTGTTGACTTAGAAAGGATGATGGAATTAGAAAATCCATCTGTTGTAGCGACACCACTTGGCAAGTCACACAGCAATAATTGTTTTCAGGTAAGAATCATCAATGGATGCTAAAACTACTGGGCAGAAGTATGAGAAATTACAGGATCATTACCCTGTCTCAAAATATCTCCTATAAGATAGTTCAAAATTTCAAAGGGAACATAGGTAACTCAGCAGAGAACATAGCAGACACTACCTTAACTAAGGGAGCAAAGTCTGCTTCACCAAGAATGGGACACCTTGACATCTTGTCTGGACAAAGACACAAGATTCCTTTAGTATTTCTGCCAAAACCCCAAATGAGGGACATTCCACAAAATAACTGGATGGTACCCCTCAAGGTGCCAAGGACACAAAAGACTACAAAAGAAAAAGAAGGCAGAGCAGTCCCAGATTAAAGAAGCTGGACAAGGAGAGTCCACGTGTGATTGTGAGCCAGATCCTGAGCCAGAAAAGGGACTGCAGTGAGACAATTGGTAAAATTTTGAAAGGTCTACAGATAAAATAATAGAACCATATTGGTGGTAATTTGCTGATTTTGCTAATTGCACTGGGATTATGTACGAGAATGTCTTTCTTTTCTTTCTTTCTTTTTTTTTTACAAACACACTGAAGTATCGAGCAATAAAAAGAAAAAAAACAGAGGCATAAAACAGCAATAATTAATCATTTCTCACAGCTCTGTGGGGCACCTGAGCAGTTCCTCTACTGCCTGTGTCTGGCCTTGCTCATGTGGCTGGGAGTCCCTCACATGACTGGCAGTTGGCACTGAGCTCTCCTCCACGTGGCTTCTCATCCTGGAGCCTGGACTGGTTTATGTATGGGACCATCTCGGGTTGTACTGTAAGAGGAGGAAGGCAAAGCTTCAAGTCACCCTGTGGCCTGGCCTCTGGAGCCCATATGGCATCCTTTTTACCACATTCTACTGTACAAGGCAAGTCCCAAGTCTTGCCTAGATTCACAGGGTGGGGAAATAGACTCCATCTCTTCATGGGAGGAGCACTGGATATGTGTAGCTGTATTTAATCTCCCACACGGGAGATTTAATCTCCCACATCAGGATGCATGGGAACAAACACAACCATTTGCAGGCCCCTATTTGCTTCTCTCTGAGGCTGATATCTCCTTATGCAGAGCCAGAATCAGAATTTTTATATCAAAGAAGCATGGGAGCAGTCCTATGGAAGAAGGTTAGTAGTAGACTTGTTTTCAAACTGATTGTAAAACAATTTTTTTTTCATTTATTGAGATATATTTACATGCAGAAAAAATCATTCATTTTCTGGGTTGTAAGAAACACATGCAGTTATACTACTACCACCACAGTCATGCCACTTGTAGTCAACACCTCCCCATTCCCCTGCTCCCAGCCACAGGCCTGGTTGTGTTCCTACAGCTTTGCCTTAGAATGTCAAATAAATGGAATCACACTACTATGGTTTGAATGTGTCCCCTAAACATATTCAAACCATTGTTGTTGTTTTAAGCCTCTGTTTTTTTTTTTCTTTTTGTGTGTTGGAAATTTAATCCCCAATGCAATAGTACTGAGAAGTGGGAACTTTAAGGAGTGATTTGGTCATGATGGATTAATGTTGTTCCCGTTATCTCAGGAATGGTTTCATTATCAAGAGAGTGGGTTTGTTACAAAGTGATGTCAGCCCTCTCCTGCACTCTCTTGCCCTCTTGCCTCAATGTGTAGCTGTATTTAATCTCCCACATGGGTCCCATCAGGATGCATGGGAACAAACACAACCATTTGCAGGCCCCTATTTGCTTCTGCCATGGAACGACACAGTTAAAAGGCCCTGGCCAGATGCTGGTGCCATGCTTTTGGACTTTCCACCCTCTAGAACCATGAGCCAATAAATTTCTATTCTTTATAAATTACCCAATCTCAAGTATTCTGTTATAGCAACACAAATGGAGACACACGTTCTTTGGTGAAATGTCTCTTTATATTTTTGGTACAATTTTTTGAAAATGTTCTTTGTTTTATTACTCTGGAGTTTTGAGAATCAACAAAGTCCAACTTTCAGTATCATAAGGTCCTGTTTTCTTCTATAGGTTTTATAGTTTTTAGTTGTACAAATGGACCCATGATCTTCCTTGAGATTTTTTTAAGTATAAAATATGAGCTAGAGATTGAAGTTCATTTGTTTCTGCATATGGATGTTCAATTGTGCTGGCATCATTTGCTAAAAATTCATTGTAGAGTAAATTCATTTGGATTTTGTGTTTGTTCAAGTGTTTGCTGAGGAATGAAATAAATTATTGCTGGGTAAGGCAAAAGAACCTTCGTGCTCCCTCCTTGGCACTAGGCCTTACATTTCCACCCTACCCACCAGGCACTGGGCAGTAGGGCAGGTCCCGTCAAAGGGACAGTCTTCATGGACCCTGCCAGGCTTTGTATGGTTACTGTTTAACACCTTAAATAAAAATTAGATTATCTTATAACCACTGAGACTTTGAATGTTACTCCAAAACCTCAGGGTGTGAACACAACCTTTATTGTCAAATATTTAATGAATAAAAACCACTGATGACCTCTCAGACTCCTTTGATGTAGAGAGGAACCTGGCAAGGTCCTGAAACAAGTTTCTGCAGGGCAAGAAGGGAGCCAAGCCTAGAGGGGTCTTCACAGCAGAGTCTAGAAGTGAAAGAACAGGGTTTGCCTAAGGCTCCCATGCCCAGCCTGGTGGTGTGGGACCTCCTGGTCCTGTGCACACAGCTTGTGCCTTGCTCTCCATGGTGTGGCCATGGGAGATCTACTTGGTCTTTGTTCCAACCATTCTACTTCTGGGACTTGTATCCTGAGGAAATAACAAAGCAAGTGGATGAAACATTGTCCCACAGCTTTAAGAGGGTGGGAAACTGGAAACAACTCGAATGTCCAACAATGGGTTAAATGCATTCTGGGCTCATTTTCAGAGTGGAATGCTATGCAGCTATTTAAGGGGTGATGCAAAGGTTCATTGTGTGCTCAGGAGAGTGCTTGTGGAATACCATAGAATGTGGAAAATAGATAAAAGAACAGCACATTTGTATCAATACAGTGGAGGCATTTGGGGTGAATAGTAGATGTTTATGTGAGCATATGTATTTCATTGTTGACCTTAATACCTGAGGAGCCAGTTCCATCTATAACCAGCCCTTAATCTCTGCAGCTGTAGTGTCTGGGTTTGATTTTAATCAGAAGTCCTTCCCTCTTTTTCCACTGGACATTTTGTCAGGTCCACTGCCAAGGAGCCAGAAGCTGAGGGAAAGATAGCCAAGGGACTACTAGCAGGGAAGGAGGAACCACAGGAGAATCAGTGGGGCAGCTGTCTGTGGGACAGGTGTGGCGGGTGGCCCTGCTACAGGCTGCCTGCCTATGTCCATATGCCTGGCAGCGAGGAGTGCTTCCGTAGCTCCATTCACACTCCCTGGCTCCCCACCCTCACAGGGCACTTGTCTGCAGGTGGATCCTTGGGAACCAGAGAGTCTGAAATTTTAATTAGTCATAGCACCTTTGGTTAGGATGGAATTTTAGGCTGAAGGCCCCTGTATAAAACAGACCCATACGGAGATGCTGTGTAAAAGGAGGAGGTGCCCTGGAGCTCTGTCTACTGGGGTCTCACATCCTCTGACTCATCTCAGAAGATATTGGGCCTGCTGGACTATTCTGTGGTCCTGGACAATAATGATATAGCTGAAATTCCTCTGCCCAGGCGATCCCTCAATGGCAGGGAGCAGGACTGCTACTCCCATCCCACCCCAGTTCCAGGCCTGGCCCAGAACAAGTGCTTAGGAAATGGCTTTTTTTTTTTTTTTTTTTTTGCAGTTTTTGGCCAGGGCTGGGTTTGAACCCACCACTTCCGGCATATGGGGCTGGGGCCCTACTCCTTTGAGCCACAGGCACCGCCCAGAAATGGCTTTTTTATATACTGCCTTACATGGGGACACCATCGGGGCTGTGCACAAAACCCAAAGGAAGTACACAGAGGTGGACAGCTGAATGTATGGATCTAGATATGATGTTCAAAAGATTTAATAACTCAGTGATCCTGGCCCTGATCAACCATTAGTTGCTGAAAGAGAAGATGGAATGGGGCTTTGGCAGAGAGGCTAAGTCAGGAGGGCAGTGAGAAAGGCAATCAGGGAGCTCGGGACCAGGGCAATCTACAACCCCAGGGTGGAAGTATTTACAGATTTCATAACTGACATGGCTGCATGTCATCCATGGATAGATGGGGAAACCTACAGATGGATGGATGAATAGAAAGATAAAAAGTTAGAAGAAGGGACGGATGGAAGGATGAAAGAAAGAAGGATAGGTGGGTAGATGGATGGATGGATGGAAAGATGGAAGCAAAATGGATAAATGAATGGTAGACAGTTCAACAAGAAAAATGGTAGGAAGACGGCCACATGGGAAGGTAGAAGAACGTGCAGGCAGAACGGTAGAAGGATGCATTGGCAAGTGGAAAGACAAAATAGATGGAAGGGCATCTGCACAGAGGTTGGGTGGGTGGCAGAGAAAATCCCCTTGGCGGTGGCCTGGCTCTCAGCTCTGGATGCCTACAGGTAGCTTCCTGGTCCCCTACCTCATCATGCTCATCGTGGAGGGAATGCCACTCTTGCACCTGGAACTGGCGGTGGGGCAGCACATGCGGCAGGGCAGCATCGGAGCATGGAGGACCATCAGCCCTTACCTTAGTGGTGTCGGTACGTGATGCCCCTCCAGTCCTCTCCCACCCAGGGACCCCCACCCTGTATCCTGAGCAGCTCGGTGGGGTGGGGAACCCATCAGCAAAGCTTCTGGATCAAGGGTCTAGCACAAAGTCCAAGAGAGAGCCCTTGCCTGGGAAGGACAAACAGTCCAGGAGGGGGTGCCATAGACTGTGAGCTGAGAGGGGCTGGGTTTCTTACATTAGGACAGTGGGATAGGAGGAAGCATACCCCCGGGAGCTGATGCCACATTGCTTCTCTTCTCTGGCCTTTGGCTTGGTCATCTGTAAAAGGGAAATCGCTGTTCAACAAAGGAGCTATAACTCCAAGGCCTAATTAATAAACGTTCTGGGAACTCAAAGGACCGCACCCTGCTAATTAATGGATCTCTCTCTTAGTGAGAGACCTACTATGTGCTGGGTGCTGGCCTAGATGATGTATGTGCATGAGCTCATATAGTCTTCATCAGGCTGCTGATAGGTCATGGGGTGCCCTTGATAACTCTGGTATCCAGAAGCTGAGGAGCACCTGTGTAGATAGTGGGAGGGCGCTTCTTCATGTCACCGCACTCCTGAGCTACCTCACACCATCATCAGCCTGCCCCGCACAGTCCTCCCACCCCAGGCTGCCTCTGCAAGCAGGAGGAACTCTGACCAGCAGTGGCATGGTCTGTGCTGCTCACCCCTCCCACCTGAAAGAAGGCAAGAAAGCAGAGTGACATTGTAGGAGCAAAGAGGGTGTAAGCTTTCATGTGACTTAGCCCCACATGCAGAAGAAATGTGTCCAGTGGCCTCACAAATAATCTGCAAGCCAAAAACTGCCTCCCCATCTTAAACAGCTATTAATTTTTAACATGGAAGTGTATGGTTTTGTAATCTGTCTGAATAAGCAATCCCAGAGGACTTCCCAGAGGCAGCATTTTCTGTGTCATAGGAAAGATACCAGGTGCTTATGCCAATCAGGGAGGTGCTATGCTGGTAAATGTTTAACAACCAGCTCTTGCAGTGGGCCAGAGGGAGAGGAAGCCCTAAGCTGTAGCAACTGCTGACACCTATGATGTAAATACTCCCACCATGGCCTGTTTCAGACTACTAACTAGATGTCCCAGCATGTGGGTTTGGGGAGAGGTGGAGTCATTGGTACTCAAGGGCTGGTGTGGGCCAGCTTCAGAGGACCACTGGATGCCAACCCTCTCTTCTCCCAGGTTTCACCCTGGGTTTTGGATATTCCTGACCAGATTAGGGGCCACCTCCAATCCCACCATTCCTCACACCCTTGCTCCCTGCCACCTCAGGAAAGTTATGGCCCAAGTGACTCAACCAAGGTGAGCCAAGGAGGGAGCAGCTATCTATCCAGCACAAGGGTGGCAGTGACAAAGTGCTTCTCTCACAGGTATGAATCCTAGGTGGTCTGAAGCAAGCTCTGTGCCTCAGTCTTCTCCTGTGTGGAATGGAAACAATACTGTTGTGGGGACCAAAGGCACATAAAGTACTTACCCAGCACAGTATCTGGCACTGAGATCTCAAGAAAATATCATCAGCCTCATGTCCCAGAAGATGAGGAGAGAGACTGGGGAAAAGCAAAGCCCCTTATGAGGTGTCAGGTCATGTTCAGGCCCCACACAGACCCGGTGAAGGGAGGACTTGCAGTCCCCAGGGGAATCACTGCAGACGTCCTGGAAGTGCACACTGGATGGGGCCACTGCCACCTCACCCAGGCAGAGGGGAAGGTGCTGCCCCTCAGCACCGCCGTCTGCTTCCTCATAGGGGTGGCCAGCGTGGTGGTGTCCTTCTTCCTCTGCATGTACTACAACATCATCAACGCCTGGGCCTTTTGGTACCTCTTCCACTCCTTCCAGGTGAGCAGGAGCCGGAGCAAGAAAGGAAGGCAAAGCAGGGCCACCTGCCTGGGGGAAGGGGTGGAGGAGGTCAGGGTGACAGCCCAGAGGAGCCAGCAAGTGGTGCGAGGAGCTGGGGGAAGCCACGCAGCCCAGGCCAGAGAGGGGTGGGGCTTCTGCACCAGTTCCACGGACCCACTCCGTATACCACATTGTGCTGGTGTGAATGTGTGTGTGAGTGTATACGCGCACGTGCACATGTGCACATGTCTGGGGAACAGGTCCATGCCTTTCATTGAATTCTTTCTGAAATATGGGACCCCTAAAATTTTAAGAACCACAGCATAGTGGGAATGTAGGAAATCTGTGGGGGAGATGCTGGGATGGAGTTACCAACCCAGCAGGACAGTAATAGCCACCTCTTCCTCCCTAGCTGCTCTCCCCCTTCCTGCAAGGTCACTGTCCTCCAAGGTCACTTGTCCTCCAGTTTCTGATCCCAGGCTGAGTCTCTCTTTTTCCCTGCAGACCCCAGAGTTCTCCTAGAAGGACCATTGTTACCATGTAACACACAATAGGAGCTATTTTCCAAAGATAAACATTTCACACCACACATACCTGATTAGAGCCACAGCTGACCCTGCTGTAGGAAATATGGAAGGGGCTGGAAATCATAGAGGAGAAAGAGAAAACCCCAGTTCCATATTAAGACCTGTTGTATCCAAGACAAGAGGAATTTTGTCTAACTAGATGTCTCAGTGTGGGGGCTTAGGAAGAGGTAGAGCCATTGGTGCTCAAGGAAGTCTATGAAGACTGGACACGGCTATGCCTCCCCCCAGCCTTCTGGGTAGAAAGGGAGCGGCTCCTCTTACTCTAGAGTCTGGGGACTGTCCCCTCCTCTGTACAGGGCTGTCATGTATGGTTGGGTAGGTTGTACACTGCACAGTGGCATCACCAAATGAGGGCTTGATTCTCTTCCCAGCTCCTGCCCTCGCACTCCTGGCGTCATGCTGCCCCCATTCACCTTCCAGGAAGCACCTCTGTCTTGGCTCCTTCCAGATAGGAAAAGATGAGGAGACAGGAGCTAACCAGGCCATGCTTTACTTTATTACCCAGAGCCAAGACTTATCCTCAAACTTCAAAAGCAAGGCAAGGCTGGCTGTGGACTATGGACTGATCCCATTTTGCTTCTTGAGTGCTTGGGCTTAGCCTTGACTCTGTGCTTGGGTGAATGACTCCAGTGACCCTGACTTGGCCTCTATTCTTGGAAGGTGCTACATCCACATCCCACTTTGACTTCCTAATGAGCCCCACCCAGCTTGCCGTGTTGCACACATCCCTGGCAGGCGGGATTCTCTGCCCTCAGCTTAGCTGCCTGGAACTCCCCAGAGTTCTGTGAAGACTGGCCACAGCTCTGCCTCTCCTCAGCCTTCTGCTGAGCAGCTCCTCTTCTTTGGAGTCTGGGGACTGTCCCCTACTCTGTACAGGGCTGTCATGTATGGTTGGGCAACTTGTACACTGCACAGTGGCATCACCAATTGAGGGCTTGCCATACATGTTGTAGGCATTATAGATTTTATAGTAGAGGTAAGTTTTGACAGATGGAAGCAACATGTCTTATCTTAACATAATCAGAATAATTTGGCCATCTCCCAAAGGTGACAATAAACTGTCTCAAGAAAGGGACACTTTCATCCCAGGCGAGGGTCTTACTGGCCCCACTCTGCTAAGTCCAGGAGTCTCACTGCTCCAGGAATCACTCAACTCCAGCTAGAGGGAATCTCTGGCACTAGGCTCTCTTGTTAGACAGTCAAGATGGCTTTGGGGAGTGAACCTCATCTCCTTCTAGCTTCCAAACCTAATGTCCATTGGAGGAAATGCCAGTCTTCACTCTCCACTGCCAGTTACGGGGGGGAGAACCCAAGTCTCAGTCATTCCAGGACTCCCTGGGCACGTGTGGAAATACACAAAGACTATCCAGATGAGATCAAGCTGGAGCTTCTTATTCAGAGCATGCCACAGTGAGGGAGGGGGGAAGCTTGCAGTGGAGAAAGGAGGGCTCCAGGTGTGCCCTGATTAGAGGTGACTGGCAGGGGATGCTGTGAGGGGCCAATCAGAAGTGGGGTATTCTATTTTTTATTTTTATTATTTTTTTTTTTTTTTGAGACAGAGTCTCACTATGTCACCCTCAGTAGAGTGCCATGGTGTCACAGCTCACAGCAACCTTCAACTCTTGGGCATAAGCAATTCTCTTGCCTCAGCCTCTCAAGTAGCTGGGACTACAGGCATCTGCCACAACGCCCAGCTATTTTTTTTTTTTTTTTTTTTCAGTTTTCATTGTTGTTTAGCTGGCTGGGACAGGTTCAAACCCGCCAGCTTCAGTGTATGTGGCTGGCGTCATAATCACTGTGCTATGGACGCCAAGCCAGAAGTGGGATATTCTGTGATTAAGGAGGTGGGTATATTTGGCTCTCTCTGGTTGGTCCTGAGTTAGCAAAAGATAGGGTCTCTATTATAAGTTAGTCATTGATTGAGTCCTGACCACTCTGGGCCAAGGCTGCAGACACTGTGGTTAGAGTTCCCGGGCTGGTCACTGCAGAGGTAGTGGATCAGAGTTCTGTCATCTGATCTGGCGGGGCCGTTGTCCATTTGATACTTGTCTCTTAGACCCACTGCACAGTCCAGTGGTCCTTGGCATCTGCAGAATTAAGATGAGAATGGGCCCCTCCTCCAGCTCCTTCCTCCCCCCCTTCTGTGCCCCCTGCCTGCTCTCTGGCTCCCTGCCTGTTCTCAGGGGCTCCAGCCCCCTATCCCTTGGGGACTGGCATCCTTCAGTCCTTGCAGGGCCTCCTGTTAGGGCCCCCATCCCCTCCACTCTGACCTTGGCCTCCGCCTTCACTGCTCCACCTGCTGCTTGTTTCCCTGCCACAGGATCCCCTGCCATGGTCCGTCTGCCCGCTGAACAGCAACCACACAGGCTACGACGAGGAGTGTGAGGCAGCGTCCTCCACGCAGTACTTCTGGTACAGGAAGACGCTGAACATCTCGCCGTCCATTCAGCAGAGCGGGGCTGTGCAGTGGGAGCAGGCGCTCTGCCTCATCCTGGCCTGGCTCATGGTGTACCTGTGTATTCTGAGGGGCACCGCGTCCACTGGCAAGGTGGGGTGGCAGTGCTTGGACAGGGGCACAGGGCATGGACAGAGGTGCTGGCACAAATCACCTACTAGGTGACTACAATGACAGCCAAAGGCACTTGAAATCACCACTCTTAATGTTGGAAGGAGGACTTACCCACTGAAAATAAGAGCCTTTCTGTACCACCTGGCCCCAAATCCATACTGCCCAAGCAACTAAACAATGAGATTTTCCTTTCTTTAGGACTTTAAATGACTGACGTATCCCTGACACACCTTCACCACTGGCGGCAAAACTGTTTTTGGTATACCTGGAGAGCTTTAAAATATCTCACACCTCAGTCCTGCCCCCAGAAGGAGTCAGTCTGGGGTGTCACGGGAGGCTTGAAAGTTCCCCACATGATCCCAATGTGCCCCTCAGTTTGAGGCCTCTCCCCTAAGCTGCTTTCAGGGGCCCTGCAGAGCTGTCAGGCCTGAGCTTCGAGACCCTTTCCGTCTTGGCAAGTCGTCAGGTTCACACTCCCCCGGGCTGGCATGTTCCTTTAACTCCAACCTGTTCATGTAGATGTTGACAGTTTGCTTTGAGTGTCTCCAGTACCTGCCACCTGTGTCAAGCTTCAACCAGTGCCCCACACCCCAGCGAGCCCCGTTTCCTACCCTCCTTCTAGCAGCTCCACCACGACGTGGACTCCCCACATTGTCTCATTCTGGCAACAGCTCTTAGTGGTAGATTTCACGTCCCACTCACCTGAGGCCTGGAAATGGTGACCTGCCTGCGGGCACAGCAGGGGAGAGCTCCACTTTACCCCCAGGGGCCGTCCCACTGTCTTGGTTTGGTAAGCCCCCTCCCGTTTGCTCTCTCCCCACCTTTTGTGACTTGATCCCAATTTTACCCGTCCCCACCCTCTTGTTTTTCTTGAGGAACCAGACCAGAAATACCGATGGCATTGCAGAAACCAGGTGACAATTCCAGCATCAGGCCTGGCAGGATGTTTTACTTTGGTCTCCCAGACCCTGTATTGGCGAGCATTTTAGCCCCCAAAGCTCCCACACCATGACTGCGTCTGAGACGCAAACACAGGGACTCTTTCCTGAGACAGCTTTGAACCCGCAGCAACTCTGTCCCATCGTAGAGCTTAGCCGGTACTTTCAGGCTCCTAACAAATGTTCGTGTAATTTAGCTTTGCCAGATTATGAGCACGCTGAGGGCAATATCTGCAACCTTAGAGATGAAATGAGACCGTTCTTCTTCCCAATCGTTTACAAATGTGTGACATGAGGCCATGTCATGCCAGGGAAGCTTACTCATTCTCTCCTATTCTCACTGTCTTTTTGCTCCGTGTCAGCCACCTCCTCTCCAGGACAGTGGTCCCCAACAGTTCTGTTGTAGTGGACTAATCTTGTTAGGGACTGTGTGCCATTTCCTGGCCTCTTCTGTTGGAATCTCCTTTCTTTCCTCCTAGAATTTTTGTAGAGTGGTCATAAATGGTTCCTTGCAATATTTGACTGGGAGAAGTGAGGCACCCTGGCCAGGACTCCAGAGAGCCTCCAGCAGACATGCTTACTTGGGAGAAGGAGGGAATCCCAGGGGCTTGCCCTAAGTCCTGCTAAGTGCCCACTGATGCTGCCCTACTGTGTGCTTATCTTCACTGTTATAGACAGTGACCAACCCTTCTCCCATCATCCCCTGAGCCCCTTTAGATCACAGGCCATGTACCTTGTCTTTTCAGGATGGGTTTTATTACTTTTCCTAAGTTACAACCACCTCAGCTAAGAATCAATGATAAAAGACACACATCACATTCTGCTTGCCACCCCCACGGTAAGAGGGCAGAGAACCACTCTGGTGGCCTTTAAAGTTCATGGGAAGATGGTGCCATGCCTCCATCTGAGGACCCAGTGTCATTCAAGCCTTTCTGGACATGGGTCACCAGCTATATTTCTTACAGGAGAACCCAAACTTGAACAGAACTCACACAAAAAAAATCTTGCATATTTCTTTGCTTTACATATAGGCTCTGGTGCACGTATGAGTAGATTTACAGAAAAACTTCCAGTCCCAGGTGGACATACATGCCTATGAAGGTCTCTCTTCTAAGGCTTTGTAAAAGCTTACATTAGCCAGGCAGGGGTGGCGAACAAGTTAGACTACGCACTTGGAGATGGCTCCTCAGAGGTCCCTCCTCAGAAGCAGCATAACAAAATCCAAACTTGGCAAAGAGCCACAGTATACAAAATAATGATAAGAGGCAAAGAGCCGAAATTCATTTTGGCTGGGAGCCGCATGCGGCTCTAGCCGTGTGTTCGCCACCCCTGAGCCAGAGCATAACCGTCTAATGCAAAGCTATTGTGAAAACTGAGGATAAAATATCAGGGAATTGGGATGCATGTCAGTGGGGAAAGAAAATCTGGCAGACAAAAGTTCCATTTGTGTGTTCTGTTGAAGCCAGAAGAAGTGAGGCCTTTCACGAGAGTTGCCATCAAAGTCACTGTTGCATTCCTATTGTATTTATCAAGGGGACGTTGGCCTTTGCTCCACTACTCCTTTTCCTTCCTGAGCCTTCATGGCCAATCTCTCAGGCCCCCAGCCTGGGAAAGCTAGTATGACCCCACTGAGACCCTGATTTTTTTTTCCTTTTGGGGATAATGTAAATCATGTCAGTGATTGAGCTTCCTACTTTGCTTAGGCCTCTAGGAAGCTCCAACCCTGGGTAGGAACTCACACCATGCTCTGTGGGCTCCCTTTCTCTTTGACCTTATTACTGGAGTGCCCATATTTTCCCTTCTCGCTGATTTCTTTATCTAACAATTTTAAAACGTTAATATGATTGACACATCTTTGTGGGCCCCCTCAAATCATTTCTGGAATAAGGTTAGGTGGAAGGGCAGGTAAAGGCAGGGCCTTGTTACCTGCTTGGCTCTTCTCTAGTGAATAAGAGATTTCCTACTGGTCCCAGATGTGGGTGCCAATGTCCCACAGCCGTTTCCCCAGCCCTAGCTCAGAACCTGCGTCAGACCAAGAATCTTACCACCTTCTCTAGCTGCCAGCAGTGGGTGGTACGGCCTGGCTATCCCAGACCTGGCGACGTTCCCTAGGGGTGTGGGCCAGGAGGCTGACACCACCCTCTGCCCCCAGGTGATGTATTTCACAGCGCTGCTGCCCTACTGCGTGCTCATCATCTATCTAGGCCGGGGCCTCACACTCCATGGAGCCACCAATGGTCTGATGTACATGTTCACTCCAAAGGTACAAGCTGGGAATTGGGGGCCAACATGGCACCCTTGCTCATTCTGCCAACTTGTGGAATGAGTTGAGGGAGGGGGAGATGGAGAGTGGGCATAGCTATACCTGGGGAGGCTGGTGTGAGCCCACTAGGCTGTGCTGAGTGCTGTGGACTACCTGTGGGCATCGCGTCCTCAGCCAGGCAGTGGCCACGCCCCGCTGATTCTGGGGTAGCTGGAGTCTTCCTTCCAGCCCCTCCTTACCATCCTCACTGACCCCCAACTGACTGCAGCCCCAGCCTTGCTCCAGGGCCCTTCCCGACTGTTGATCAAGCTCTCTGCCCTAAGCATCACTCCCATCATCTGGCTGGCCTGCCCATACGCTTCCACGCAGTCATTTCCCTGCAGGGTTTTCTATGATCCCTCCCTGACCCCCAGTCTGCAGGTACCCCACAGCCTGTGCTCATTTGGGGGGGTGCTATGTCTTTGGGTGTGGCATGTTGGCCATGCCACTTCCATCTCTGAATGCCCAGACCCATGCAGCGCCTGCTTATGAATTAGGGGCTCAATGTGTTTCCAAACTATTCTACCCTACCCTGTTCAGCCGCACACCTCCTGTGGGCAGGGTGCTGTGGAGGAGAAGACATGAGGCCCCAGCCCTAGGCCTGCCCCCTGGCTGTGTGCTTGGGCAAATCCCTTCCCCTCTCTGGATCTCCCTCCCTTTTTGAGTCTGAGAGCTTGGGATTCCCACTCAGGGTTCCTCAGCCCTGTCCCTGCTGACCTTCCAGATGGAACAGCTGGCCAACCCCAAGACCTGGATCAACGCAGCCACCCAGATCTTCTTCTCTCTTGGCCTGGGGATGGGCAGCCTGATCGCCTTCGCCAGTTACAATGAGCCCTCCAACAACTGCGAGAAGCACGCCATCATCGTGTCCCTTATCAACAGCGCCACCTCCATATTTGCCAGCATTGTGACCTTTTCCATCTATGGTTTCAAGGCCACCTTCAACTATGAAAGCTGCTTAAACAAGTAAGCCTGGGCTGTCCCACTGAGTCACAGGCCTCCCCAGAGCTCTAAGCTGAAGGGCACCAGGGAAGAGGTCAAGAAGGCCAAGAAGGCAAGAGCCAGCAATGAGCACCAGGTTGGAGTCTTCAGTCCAGGGTTCAGACCCAGCTCCCCTGACAACTTCCCGTAGCTGAGGGACCTAGGGCACGTCAGCGTCTGCCTCGTAGGGAGGAGGCGCTTTAATGTGTCCAAAGCACTCAGCGTAATAGAGCCTTCAACAAACTTTACTTTTTTCTGCCCCATATCCTCTAACTCAAAAGTGACCAAGAGCTGTCTAGCTGAGCCACAGAGATTATAGAATCCACTTTCTGCAGCCCCTTACCCAGAGTACAGAACATCATCCAAGAAGTATGTCGTCCAATTTGGTAGTCACTAGCCTCTAGTGGCTATTTACAAATTTGAATTTAAATTAATGTAACTTAATCTATATTTAAATAAGTTAATCTTTAAATAAGTTCTTCATTTGCACTAGCCATATCCGAGCGCTCAGTCACCACATGTGGCCAGTGGGTACCAAATGGAACAACGCAGATAGGAAATATTTCAATTATCACAGAAAGTGCTATCGGACTATGCTGGTCCAGAGGTTAAAACCGACTAGCTATGACTGGTTTCTGTTGTCATCAGTGTTCATACCTCAGGCATCTTCAGAACCATTCAAAATTACCCTGTCCTTTAAAAAGGTCACCAAGCAACAGATTCCCTTTCCCGACCTAATCAGAAAGAGAGGCTGGTGGGAGACTTTGGTGACCGCAGCCTTTCTGACCAGTGAAGGTTGATCTGATGGTCTGCTCTGCAGGGTGATTCTGCTGCTGACCAATTCTTTTGACCTTGAAGATGGCTTTTTGACAGCCAGCAATCTGGAGCAGGTGAAGGGCTACCTGGCATCTGCCTACCCAAGCAAATACAGTGAGGTGTTCCCACATATTAAAAACTGCAGCTTGGAATCGGAGCTAGACACGGTAAGGTGCCCTGGAAATGTCACGGGCCTGCTTCTCTCCACACACTGGTAGGGATCTTGGAGAGCTGCGGACGCGTGTCAGATCCCTGTCTCTAACCCCCACTCTGCAAGGTCTAGCTGCTGTTCAGATGACCCATGAGACCTTTTGGCTTCAGCCCCTGTTCAGTGCTCTCACTTGGAGTTTTCTTTCTGGTTTTGGCACTTAAGAGTTTTCTTCACTTACTTTGGAGTTCGGTTCTATGTCCAAAAATTATGTGATTGGTTATTGAATTATTTAAATGACTTTTTCCCCCTTGGGTTTCTTTCCCTTTTCCTCCACTTCCTCCTTTTTCTCCTTCTTTCTCTCTTTTTTTCCTATCCTCATTCTACTTCATTCTCTACTATTTGGAATTTGGGTACGTGATGTCTCTTTTTGAAATTAGGCTATATAAATGTAACGAAGTCTAAAGTTAGACAATGTCTTGATTTCCCTCCCAAACAGCACAAAGACTTTAGAATACTTTTATCTCATCTCTCCTAATTTAAATGGTTGTCTACTTCTGTCTTTTAAACCTATAAATTGGACACTATTGTCATTTTACACAGTGTTTATATTTACCTATTTGCCACTTTATTTATTCATCACTCCTTCTTGCATTTCAGCTACCTTCATGGGTTTTTCCCCTTAAAATACCTTCCTTTTGGGTTCTCAGATTTTGTTTGTATGTAAATGTCTATATTTGGCCCCTATTTTTTAAAGATTCTTTTTTTCTCTGATTAGAAAATTCCAGATTAATAATTATTTTCTCTCAACACTTTGAAGATATTTGCCTTGTGATTCTGGCTCTTGTTGAAATTTTCTTTTATTCTTTATAAACAAGCAGTTCTTTCTGATTCCTCTCAAAATCTTCCCTTTGTCTTTGGCCTCTGCAATCTAGGCATGAATGTATTTTTATTTATCCAGTCTAGGCTGGGGTATAGATTGGCTTCCTGGATCTATGGATCCATGTTTCTTATCAGTTTTAGAAAATTCATACATATTATCTCTTAATCATTGCCTTCTGCTTCTCTCATTATACTCCTTTTAGAACCTCATTTAAATCCATGTTAGACCTTTTCATTCTATCTTATAGGTCTATAACCTCTCTTTCATTTTTCACACCATCTTATCCTTTTTTGTTGTTTCAGTTTTTATTCATTCCTGGAATGAATAAAATAAAAATCCAATTAACTAATTCTCTTTTCAGCTGCATCTAATTTGGTATTGAACAGTCATTTGAGCCTTTTAATTTCAATAACTGTATTTTTTATTTTTAGACACTATTTTTTTCAAGTTTACTTGTCCATCCCAGTAGTATTTTGTTACATGTTTATCTTTGCAATTTTATCTTTTGTTTTTTAAAATACATCATATATAACTGTTCCAGTGGTGGCCATAGTCAGGAGAAGTAGAGCAGTCCATCTTAGTGGGGTGGGGGGCAGTATTTAATCACTGACACAGTTTAGAATAACTGACTTATGAGAATAATAAAGAGCATATTAACTTTTAATAGGTTTCCCTATTTTTTTAAAATTCTACAGCGATCACTCCCTTACTGTCTGCATTTAAAGCTAATTACTCTCACTGTGCCCCTGGGCAACTGGTATGCCATTAACTGACTTATATTCTTGTATTAGCTCAGGCTGCCATAATAAAATACCATAGATTGGGGGGTGGGCCTTAAACAACAAAAATTTATTTTTTAGCGTTCTGAAGGCTGGGAAGTTCAAGATCAAGGCCCAGCAGAGTTTGGTTTCTGGTGAGGGCCTGCTTCCTTATTCATAGACAGCTATTTTCTCACTGTGTTCTCACATGATGGAGACAGAGAGTTCTCTCCCTCTTTTCTTCTTATAAGACTATAGTCCTATTGGATTAGGGACCCACCTTTATAACTGCATTGAACTTTAATTACCTCCTAAAGACCCTATCTCTAGATACAGACACACTGAGGGGTAAGGTTTCAATATACGAAATTTGTTTGCACACAATTCAATCCACAGCAATTCTGAACCTGACAGTCCAACATCTGCCAGCCTTTGTAGGTGGGATATTCTAAATATTCTTTTTCTTGCTGGCTCTTTAGTCATAGCAACTTCTCTTTTTCTGGGTTAGTAAATTCTTGTTTGTGAGCTTATTGCTTATTCTCTGGGAACCCTCTGGATCTAAACTGGAGAGTCATTCTCCAGGGAAGGTTTGCTTTTGCTTCTTCTGATGCTGGTAGCTATGGAGCACCCTTAACACTTGACCCTTTTTGATCCCAAGGGAGATTGTCTTTAATAAAGAGTTCCATGCCCATTTTCCATAGTTTAAGGATCTAGCCACCAAATAGCCCTGCCCCACTGAGTTGCCTGCTGTCTAGGTTGGCTCCCTACCATTAGGGTTCCTGCTGTCCTGCTCCCACCATCATTTCTTGGTTCCAAGCCTTGGAGGTCTCAGAACACTTGGTTAGTCACTAGGAGCACAAATTATTCAAACATTGTTTATTAAATTTTATCTAGAATTTACATAAGTTGGGACAGGACAATCAGTGTTCCGGGCTGACTGAGAGTTCTCCACATACCTTGCATGTGTAAACTCCTGGCAGCTCTTGTTCCTATTCTACCAGCTGAGCCTGAGGGGCTGGTGTGTAGATGGCAGTTTCAGCCTCAGAATGTGGCTGCTTGTGGCCAGTTCCCAGGTTACCCAAGTTACTTAGCACTGGGTGTGTTGAAGGACAACGTGAGTTCTTTGTGTGTGACTAGTATCTTCTTGCCATGGGCAGGCTGTCCAGGGCACTGGCCTGGCTTTCATCGTCTACAGTGAGGCCATTAAGAACATGGAGGTGTCCCAGCTGTGGTCAGTGCTCTACTTCTTCATGCTGCTGATGCTGGGCATTGGGAGCATGCTGGGGAACACAGCGGCCATCCTCACCCCTCTGACTGACAGCAAGGTCATTTCCAGGCACCTGCCCAAGGCGGTCCTATCAGGTCAGTGGGGCAGTAAGCAGAAGAGCAGGGGCCAGGGAAGGCCAGGATGGTGGGGGGCGAGTAGGGAATGAGCTGGTTGCTGTGGCCACAGAGGGTCCAGCCACATCTTCTCCTCAGAATCTGGGGGACTTGGGTCGTGTCTCTACATCATGGGGAAGTGGCCACTCCAACTTTGAAAAGCTTGGCACTCAAAGCTCTCCAGGATAGAACCTGCTCTTGTTTTAAATGAGGTATAACAATTATAAAGTATACATTTCTTAAGTACAAGTGCAATAAGTTTTGCCTACATAGCCTCCCAAGTAACCATCCCTAGGTCAAGATACAGAACATCACATACCCCCCAGAGCTCCCTCATCCCCTTCCCAGGCCTCATGCATCTTTGAAGGTCGCCTCTATTCTGACTTCTACATTTGATATTTTTTTCCTGTTCCTGAACTTCATAAAAATGAAATCATATAGCACATACTCTCTGTGTCTGTGGTCTTTGCTCAAAATCCATCTGTGAGATCACCCTTACTGTAAGCAGCAATTGTCTGTCCCTTTTTCTGGGTGTGTAATAATCCATGGTGAAATCACAGAATACAATTTCTTTATCCATGCTTGATGATGGACACTCAGGTTGTTAGGGGATGAACTGACTTTTCCAGACATCTCTCATGCTTTCTTTCTAACACCTGTCTGCTCCATTCCTGAGGACCCTATGGCCAACCACCTCTGCCTTTGATAACATCATTCCTCCATACCCAGGATGAATCAAACCATCTCCCAGCCATCTCCTTAAGTCCCGACCACTTCCCACTTCTCCAGTCTGCTAGCGCTTAGCATTCTTCCTTGCAGCTGGTCTCTGCCACCGTTTCGGGTGCCTGCAGCTCCTGGGCCAGCACATAACCTTTCTCCTTGTGTGTTCCCATCTGGGTGGCTGTGGGTCTCGCCTGGCAGTATATGGTATGGCAGTGGAAAGGTCAGGTGGGAGCTTTAGATTCACACACTTCTGGGGGTTCCCAAAGGAGGCAGCCAAAGGCTACTAGGATAAAAACCCAGGTTCAAGGGCCTGAATTAGGGGCATGTCTGGTTAGGGACATTACTCCATGTCTCCTAATCTTGGCTTTTCCTTCTGTGAAACAAGCCTAAGGATCTGAGGCCTGGCAAGGCCTGGGACCTAAGTGGGTCTGGGCAAACATTAGCTGCTTCCCCAGCCCCCCCCCTTTCTGGTTGGACATGAGTCCTCCCTGAAGGGGGTCCTGATGGGGCAGCTTGTGCTCAAGCCTACTCCTCCGATTCACTTCCCATGAACTACAAGACCCCCAGCCTGGGTGAGCCCTAGGATAGCTATGTCCACCACTGCTGCTTGAGCCCCCAACCCTTGCAGGGCAGCTCAATGAATTAATATCTGTGACCTTTGCTGGCACACCTTGGGGTACCTCTGTCTCCCCCACCAACACATCAGTATATACCTTCAGAGAAGCTACACCTTGAGAGCTCCTCCATCCTGTCCTGTGGATGGACCAATGGGCTGAAATCCCCTCAGGGATGTATGGCACCTGCTTCCCCAGAGTGCTGGGGACCAGGCAGGGAGGCTCAAGCATGTCAGCCCGTGGTCTCTTGGCCCCCAGGTCTGGTGTGCCTCATCAACTGTGCTGTGGGCATGGTGTTCACTATGGAGGCTGGGAACTACTGGTTCGACATATTCAACGACTACACGGCCACGCTGTCCCTGCTGCTCATTGTCCTGGTGGAGACAATTGCTGTGTGCTACGTGTACGGGCTGAGGAGGTGAGGCCCCCAGCTGCACCAGAAGAGCACAGCCCCTGGGCAAACAACTGTTTCTCCCTGTGCACTCACTCCTTCTTTAGCCTTGGTGTCATTGTTCAAGGTTTCTCCTTCGCACTCTGGCCTCAGCTAATCTGCTACTGCGCTCCCACCACTCTTTGCCTTCAAGCAATTTCTTCCCCATTTCCTATGTTTCTGCTTTGTATTACTTGTGGGTTGACCTGTAGGACCCCCACGACTTAGTGGGGCAGGACCTCCGGGCCCTAGATCAGTGGTTCTCAACCTGTGGGTCGCGACCCACAGGAACTGTATTAAAGGGCTGCAGCATCAGGAAGGTTGAGAACCACTGCCCTAGATACTCTGATCGTAGGTCAACAGCTGTCATTTTTAATAACCCTGTCCAGAACCCACCTGATGACACTGGCAATTGGCAGATTCCAAATGCAGTCAGTCAGGATCACAATCCTGGTGCACAGCGCAGTACGGGAAGGTGTCAGTCCCCCAGGTAATGGGGTGTGCAGAGAACCACTGGTCTAGAGCAGCTGTCACACAGGTGTGTGCCACAAGTCCCTGGGGCTGGCACCTCACACCCAGAGGTTGTCCCTGGGCAGGCTGGGGTAAGAGCCAAGAATCTGCCTTTCTAGCCAGCCCCCAGGTGAGTCTGGGCCTACACTTTGAGAAGCACTGGTGGAGAGAGCTTGCTACTGCCAGTGTGATCCCAGAGCAGTGGCAGCAGGGAGCTGGCTAGGACAGAATCTCAGGCCCACCTGCTGCTCCTGCATTTGGTCCTGGGGTCTGAGGCACACAGTTCAGTCTGGGAAGCTGCTGGCTTGGGTTGGGGAATGGGGATGCCAAGTTGTTTTCCAGCCCTTTGCCTCAGTCTTTTCTGAGCCTCCAAGCTGACCTGGGGTGTGGGGGAGACAGCAGCACACTCTAGGAGGCAGGTATCCTGGGCTATGCAGAGGGACCTCCCAGGATCAGTTAATTTTAGGGCATTAGGTAAACAAAGCCTAGTCAATGTCTTTCCTGCAGGACAGCTGTGGATCTCAAAGAAAGGGTTATTATTTGCAGCACTTTCAAAATCCACTCGGTCAGAGAATCTAGCCCTTGCCTACCCTCAGTCCCCCTGCCACCCCCCATTATTAACATTTTTGAGGCCACTCATGTTAGGATGAACAACTCTCCCTGTTTCCCTAAGACTGGGATGTAGAACTTACAGTGTTAATACCTGAAAAATCCCTGTTAAAGGGGAACAAACCTGTCAGCTAGGAAATGCCAGTCTAGCAGGAAAAAGAGATTGATCCCCTGATAGGGTGAGTGTTACAGGATAAAGGGAGCAGGTGGAAGGGAGGAATGGATCCTAGGGCCCGTGGGAGGTCATGGAGAGGGGCACAGGCCATCACAAAAGGGAGGTGGGAAGTAATGGGACCTGGAGAGCGAGTGGACGGCTTGAAGGTGGGGAGAAGGTCCTTTAGCTCGCTCAGGAGACACTGCCATCTAGCGGCCACTGGCCAGAGTCCCGTCTGCTTTTCTGCAGCCAGCTCTTCCCAACTTCCTAAGACCAGGAAACTGAGGCAGGAGGAGGGTGGCGATGGGACCCCACACTTTCTGTTCATGTAGTTCTGAAAGCCCAGGTTTTCATGTAATACACACGAGCCTTTATGGCCTAGAGCCCAGAGTTGAGCTAAGTCAAGGGTAGTAAGGGATTCATGGGGGTATCTGCACAGCCTTTCATGGCTCCCAGGGAAGCGGGGCTGTAGCTGTGGCTGCAGCTGCCGATGGGCACACTCACTGCACCCCAGCCCCTCCTGCCACAGCTGCTTCTCTTGAATGAAGAGCAGTTTTAAAGGCTTTGATGTGGAGGCAAGAGGCCAGCTTCTGGGTCTCCTGCACCACTAGCTGGGCGCCCTCAGGCAAGTGGCATCACAGTCCCAGGCCAGTGGGCTGAGGTCTGGCTCTTCCTCTGTCTCAGGAAACCTACTTGTTGCAGGGGACAGAGCAATTCTATTCCGTGTTTCTGGTTGGCAACAGGTCACTGATAGCAGGATGGACGGGAGCCTGAGGGGCCCTTGTCACTAAGGACTGGGAGACAGATGTCCCCTTGCTGCCTGTCCCCACCAATCCTGGGCTTGCCCTTCTGGTCTATGCCACAGCCCTCACCAGACCAGGAAGTTGTTCTCTGATGTCCTCACCTGGGCTATTCTCTATTACCCCTCTCAGGCAGCCTCAACTCTGCTCCCCCCCGCCCAAGAAGGTACCAGTGTCGTGTTCAAAGATCAGTGGTGCCCAGAACAGAATCCTCCTAAGCAAGGTGGACGCCCCTGCCTCCAGCAGCATGGATAAACCAGACTTTCTCTCCCTGTTTTCCAATTAGATTTGAAAGTGACCTTAAGGCCAAAACTGGCCGCTCTCTCAGCTGGTACTGGAAGGGCATGTGGGCGTGCGTGAGCCCCTTGCTGATTGTCAGCCTCTTTTTCTTCTACCTGAGCGACTACATCCTCATGGGCACCCTGCAGTACCAAGCCTGGGACGCCTCTCAGGTACCTGCTGTCCCTGCAGGGCTGGCCCTGGGCCCCCAAGGTCACTCGGGCCTTCAGTCCTCTAAAACCAAGGAATGATATCCATGGGGTGGATGGGTTATTTGTCACAACCTGGAAATGTTGCTATTTTAAAAATATTCAGTCCAAGACAGCAGAGTTGGGCTTTGAGCTTTTAAGCACATGCTGCAGGGAGAGTAAGGACGTTTCCCAGGAAGCTGGGAACAAGTCCCCCTGCAAATGCACTACTTCCTGCCTAATGGGCAGTGCCCTGAGCAGCCACAGCTGCCTGGTGGCCACTACACTGGACAGCACCAATGCAGAAAGTTCCATTCTGGGCTAAAGGCAGCCCCTACGTTCAGGCCCAAAAGGTGCCTTAGACATAAGGTCCATGATGATTCTTTTGGTTATCCTTTATGGGTGGCTCCAAACAACGGCTTTACATACACTGGTTGAAGTAGGTTCTGTTATACCCTGTTTATGGAAGAGGTTGAGGATGTGGGGAGTGCTTTTGCCCCCACTCCCCCTGCATACTTGCTCGGGAGCTATAGAGCCAGGTGGTCCGGGGTAAGGATGTCCAGCCCCCATGCATTCTGTCCCCACCCCACACCACCTCTCCACCGTATCTGGGGGCTGAGGCCTGGGGCACAATGCTCTCAGAAGGTTCTCCTGCTGACATTCAGTTTCTCCTTTCAGGGCCAGCTTGTGACCAAAGATTACCCCCCCTATGCGCTGGCTGTCATTGGGCTGCTGGTGGCCTCCTCCACCATGTGCGTCCCCCTAGTGGCCCTGGGGGCTTTCATTATGCGCCACCTCAGGAAGGGCGACGCTGCCCCAGTGGCCTGAGAACTGGGCTTCCTGACCACAGAACCTCCTCGACTGCTTTTGAAGATGTTTAAGCTGGAAGTACTCGGTCGATCAACTTCCTGAGTGTCTGAAGAAGAATAAGGAAGGTGAAGAGGAAGAAGACTCCCTCGGGAGAAACATACCCCTGGAGAAGCCGCCCTTCTGACCCTCTGCCTGCCCTGAAGGCCATGCGCCCAGCGGCCCCCTTGTCATCAAAGGAGGCAGGTGTGAAGGCCAGTCCCCAGGACAAACTACTTCCTTGATTCTAGGACAGTCTTAGAATTACAGCACGTTGTGAGCTGAAATTTGACTATAATTCCTATGGGAACAAATTTAAGCAACTTGGTTTTTTGCTGAAGAGATGCTAAAATTCTAGAATGCAATCACTTTTAGATCTGTTTGATGAGTTTTGAAGTGCCTGAGATGACATATTTGAATGTCATTTGGGTGAAATTAATTTTCTTTTTAGTCACAGTGAATGGGTAATTTCTGTGTTCCCCTTCCCCCCTATAAATGCTAACAGGACTGACCAACCATAAAGAAAGATGACCTTTGTTTGGGGCCCCCAAAGGACGTCACCTCTCTCTAAGGTCTCTCACAGTGAGTGGAGGAGCAGCCCTCTGTACAATTGCCCCCACAACATTTTGCAACCCCAAACCGCAGAAATCTGTGCAGATACCCTGCCCGTGGTATCTCAGTGACTGGAAAATGTACTGGAAGCCACTGTGAGGTGAAAATGGGTCTAAGTTTTCCATTGGCTTAATGTTGTATTTGGGTATCATGGCCAACTCTATAAAGACCAAGAACTTGACTTATCATCAATTTTAAATTATTTAGCTGTACATAAGAAAGTTTTCAAAAATGTATATAACCCAAACAGAGCACCCTGTAACTGAAGACACACCGTATTTATGATACAGTACTAGTCCATCATACCAATTTTTTTCCTACAGTAAAGTATGTCAAGGTTACCCCTCAAGTGAGAGAGTTCCTTCCTGCTTTAACATAACATTTGGTGCCTCCCTGAGATGGAATTCAGAAGAGACTCTTTGGGCATATTTGTATGGGCATCTCTGAAGACACACATTCACCTGGGACATCAGCCAGATATACTTTTTTTCATGGTATGAACTTTCCAATAGCAAAAATAGGCATTAGATAGGCCTTCTACTGTCTCGAGCTGCCACCTCTGCCTCACGTCCAGTTATAAAAGATCATTTGACTTTTGAATATACGAACCATCACTTATTTACCACAAATATTCAGTTTTCTGATTTCTCATCCAGTGGTTAACATCAAAAGCCTCAGGCTTGATGAGTGGGAACACTCAATGGCAAACACCGCAGTGTCAGTTCCTGACCGTAAGGATCTGTCCCCTCACCCCAACACCCACACACGGTCACCATCTTATAACATGAGACCACCCTCTGCTGGGGTCAGTCACTAGTCAGGGCATAAGCTCTGGACACCAGGTATCCTCAGGAGTGAAAAGGTAAATATCCTAGATCATTACTTTATTCAGAGTCCCTCCCCCATTACAACCACCTGCGGGTATTTAAAACTAGATGGCCAGGCCACACCCTCAGACCATCAGGCCTTCTGGGGGTGAGACCTGGGCCTCAGGTCAGTGGTTCTCAACCTGTGGGTCGCGACCCCTTTGGACTTTTCAAGGGCTGCGGCATTAGGAAGGTTGAGAACCACTGCCTTAGGTGATTTCCATATGTGGCCAAATTTAGAGCCCCATTTACAGCAGAAGGAAAATGGATGGTACATTTAGGCATATTTACATCAAAAATTCGTTTTAAAAATTTGAAAGCATTTTCGAGTATTTCAAATTATGTGGAAAAAACATTTCTATGGCTTACTTTTTGCTCAATGATGAAGTTCTGCTATATAGAATAATGTGCTTCAGATGGAAACGGCTTAAGTTTAAGTTTTAGTCTGGTTTCTGTGAACTTCATGAAGAGCAGAATGTTTACTGATAATCCTCTTTAGCCAGTAAATCATGTCTCAATTTCTTTTTTTTTTTTTGCTGTTTCCTAAGTACTACACAAAAGTGGTCATGTGGACAGTTTTGTCTACCCACCCTCCAATAAGCTGGAGAGAAAAAGGGACGTTCCATCCCTGTACACTCACAGTCACAGTGACTTTACGGCCAGATCCTGAACTCTGAAAAGCTTTCTTTTACTGGAAATATAATGACCCTTGACATGGCTTCAATAATTCATTATTATTATTATTATTTTTTTAGCAATTGTCATAGTAAATAAAACCCTAAGCAAGTATATCTACACAGGTATTTTGTGTCTTTTATTTATTTATTTATTTATTTTTGACATTTACTGGCTATAGTTCAGGAACTCTCAATGCAAGAACTTTCTCTCATTATATGAACACACAAACTAATCTGTGTGTTTACTTCTAATATAGCCAGTGAACCACACCAAAGCAGTGGATGGGCCTAGCACACAAGATGAAAGAGCTCGTAAGTTAGAGAAAAATATTTCTAATTTTCTGGATTTACAACAGAATGTGAGCTCTTTGAATTACTGCAGAATCTTTCCAGCCTTTTTCAGAGGGCTGAAAAGTCCACCCATCTCTCAGCGTCTTTCTTTAGGCACAGCTGTACAAAGCCACATTGGGAGTGACCTTGGAACCTTGCCTTAGAGGGAGGAGGCTGTAAATTATTGTATTTGATTTTTGTATGAGTTATTTACTTCCTCAAGGAAAAGTCAGGTTAGGGCTATTCCCATTTTATGGGTGGGAAAGCTAGGGCTGAGAATTAACTAGTGTGTGATTTTCCACCCTACATCAGTCAGGGCTAGAAAAAAAAATAACAGATTTACATACCCCTTTGTAAGGCTAAAGGTGTATCTCCAAATAGGAAACTATTTCCTTCTTTATTTTTTGTTGTTGAGACACAGTCCCACCCTATACCCTGAGCAGAGTGCAATGGTGTCATAGCTCACTGCAACCTCAGACTCAGGCTGTGGGCATCCTGCTGCCTCAGCCTCCTGGAGCCACTGGGATTACAAGCGCTGGGTTTTTCATTTTTCTAATGAGTTGGGGGTTCTCTTGCTCAGACAATTCTCAAACTCCTAAGCTCAAGCAATTTTATCTCAACGTCTCACAGTGCAGGGATTATAGGCATGAGCCACTGCACCTGGCAAATAGGAAATTCTTAATTAGAACTTCTTGAGCTGCCTTACAGATGAATGACTTTTCTATTGCCCACCCACCTGCGGAGTATCAGCCCTTTTAAAAATTTATCCAACGGGTATAATACAAACCAGTCCCTGGTTAGGTGCTGAGGACAGTGGTGAACAAGACAGATACAGTCACTTGCTTTTAGGACACTTAACATTCTGAAAAAGAGAGACTGATAAATGATCACAGACAGTGCTCATTTTTTAGAAGGAAATAAATGGGCCAGTGTGATGATGTTAGAGCTGCAGTTCCCACCCCCAGGCTGGGGCCCAGTCAGTAGCCTGAGGAACCTGGCCACATAGCAGGAGGTGAGCAGGTGAGTGAGCAAAGCTTCCCCTGTATGGACAGCCTCTCCCCATCACATGTATCACTGCCTGAGCTCCGCCTCCTGTCAGATCAGCCATGGCAGGAGAGTCTGGGAGGAGCCAGAACCATACTGTAAACCTCACAGGCAAGGGATCTGGGCTGGGTGCTCCTTGTGAGAATCCAACACCTGATGATCTGAGGTGCAGCTGAGGCCATGATGCTGGTGCTGGGACCGTCTAGTTGCAGGAAAACAAGCTCAGGGCTCCTACAGATTCTGCATGATGATGAGTTGTATAATTATTTCATTATATATTACAATGTAATAATCATAATAGAAATAAAGGGCACAATAAATGTAATGCATTTAAATCATCTTGAAACCATTCTCCCATCCTGCCCGTAGAAAAACTGTCTTCCATGAAGCTGATCCCTGGTGTCAAAAAGGTTAGGATCACTGTGTTAGATGGGTAGTACTTTAAACAAGCAGTTGAGGAGAAGTTCAGTTCACACATAAATGAAATCTGAGGGAGAAAAAGAACTAGTCATTGAAACCCGAGGAGGTCCATCCAGGAAGAGGCAGCCACACAAGCAAAGGCCCCGATGTAGGAAAGAGCAGAACTGGGGAGTTACAGCACAGAAAGGTCCTTCAATGCCACAGGCCCAAAAGAGATCATCTGGGCTGGGAATGTACATGGAGAAAAGAGGGCCTGAGATCAAGGCCTATACGAACATGTTTTCTGACATGGCCCCAGATTCTTTTCCATCTCTCCCATACAGAGACAGGGTCAGCATCCCCTCCCCAAAATCTGGAGTGCTTATGACTGCTTCTGCCAAAAAAAATAAATAAATAAAAACCAAAAAACAATGATAGAAAGGACACCATTTGACTTCTAAGGCTAGCTCGGAGAGGCCATGCAACTTCTACCTGGTTTACTGGAACATTTGCTTGGGGGACCCTGAACACCGTGTATGCAGTCCCACTACCAGCAATTACCATGCTCCAGCTCACAGGACTGGCTGGGCCCACCTTCCAGCCATCCTTGCTAAGGCACCAGCCAGCCCATCTGTCAGCTAAAAACCACGCGTGACCTCCATCAGTGCTATCCAGAAGACAAGAATTACCCAAATAAGCAATGCCCAAATTCCTGACTCGCGTTGTGAGATTACTTTCTAGAAACAAATAACTAGAAAGAGGATGAAGTACAGATGATTAGAGAATAGATAAAAGGATAAAATCCAGGAGATGTGTGGACAGCAGCTTAGACAGAACACCCTAAATCTCCCTAAACAAGTTCTTTCTATTTTTCCTAATGTCAGAGTCTATATATATATATTTTTTGAGACAGAGCCTCAAGCTGTCACCCTGGGTAGAGTGCTGTGACATCACAGCTCACAGCAACCTCCAACTCCTGGGCTCAAGCGATTCTCCTGCCTCCACCTCCCAAGTAGCTGGGACTACACGTGCCCGCCACAACGCCCAGCTGCTTTTTTTGTTTGTTTGTTTGTTTTTTTTTTGGTTGCAGCCATCATTGTTTGGCGGGCCCAGGCTGGATTCAAACCTGCCAGCTCAGGCGTATGTGGCTGGCGCCTTAGCCGCTTGAGCTACAGGCGCCGAGCCCAGAGTCTATATTTAAACCCAATTCCAAAAGCAGCTTCATTTAGGACATAAAATGTAACCGCCATTTTAATGGATAATATGTCAGCTTTGCAGCTAAAATAACAAAGGGGCAATAGGTACAGATCACTGAAAATGATGCGTGGACAAATATGAATACATGGACCTTTGGTTAAAACAAATAAAAACAAAACACAAATTCAGGTGCAAAATAATCTATCAAGGGAAGTGTGACGAATAAACGGACTGGGACCAGGACTTTTACTGTCATAATTAAACATGTCTCAGCTCATTAAAAATTGGTCCCCCCAGTGAAATCACATTCATGGGGCTCAGTACCTGTAGCACAGCAGCTAGGGCAGCAGCCACATACACTGGAGCTGATGGGTTCAAATCCAGCCCAGGCCTGCCAAACAACAACTGCAACCAAAAAATAGCTGGGCATTGTGGTGGGCGCCTGTAGTCCCAGCTACTTGGGAGGTTGAGGCAAGAGAATCGCTTAAGCCCAAGAGTTATAGGTTGTTTTGAGCTGTGACACCACGGCACTCTACCAAGGAGGACCAAGTGAGACTGTCGAAAGAAAAGAAAGAAAAGAAAGAAAATAAAATAAAATAAAATAAAATAAAAGAAAAGAAAAGAAAAGAAGAAAAGAAAAGAAATCACATTCATGGAGTCTGCACAGACTTCCAGCACAGAGGAACGAGGTCAGCACAAGACATCAAAGAAGACTCCCCAGCTGGGGATTTCCCTGGATCTCTCAGCAGGTATGCACACATATGTGCGTGTGTGTGCACAGATGCTACAAAATTGCCTTATGAATGGAAATCAAAAAAATTATAGTTGAGGGTCCATCAGGTTCAATACTGAACTGAGGTTCAAACAAATTAGAGCCCATGTTTTTCAACCCTAAGGCCAGAGTGAGTACTCACCCCCATACCAGCTTTGTCCAGAATGAATTCCACAGAGAACTCATCCTATACAATGCTCTGTGAATGAAACATTCCATAGGCTAAAAAGTTTCTGTGCTGCTACACAGTATATGTCCTCTCCAAGATAGACTTGGATGTCAACCCCCTGACAAGTCTTACAGTTTAGACAACTCTGTTTAATCCCAGATTTCCAAACAGTTCTCAACACAGATCCCCATTTTCAGAAAACAACTAGGAACATACAGAACTCAACTCCAAAACGCATTACATCAAGCTCTTTGCCTTTGGACTAAGGAACTGGAGGGCCCAGGGCAAGATGTGGCTACACAAGCAGTTCTCAGCAGTGAAAACACCAGGCCAACGGAACAGAATGGAACGCCCCACAAGCATCTCCTGGACAAGCCAAGGGGAACTTGACAGAGGACAGTGGTGGCGATCCAGACCAGCAGAGATAGGAGCCAACAGTGTCCTCAGCAACGGGCTAACCTGAGGGGGAAAGCACAGTGGACTCCGTGCCTAATAGCAGCAAACACTGTCCTCTCCAGGCCTCAGTTAACATCAAGTTTGGCCATGTGACCAGCTTTGGCCAATGAATGTGAAGAGATGCTGTGTTGCTTTTGAGCAGAAGCGTCTCCCATTTCCTTCTGCCAAGACAACTGGCAGTGTTCCAACAGGCAATGTTCCAAAGAGAAGCTGTTCCACCAGTCCAGGTCCCAGAATGCAGATATGCGGGAGAGTTGTACCCAACCCTTCAAGGATACACAGTGTGAGAGAGAAAGAAACCTTTTTTTAAGCCATTGAGATTTGGGAATCATTTTCTACCACAGCATAATATGGCCCTTATCTTGACTGATATAGACCCTTTCCTTAGCCCATCCAAAGTCAATCACAGAGGGAATAAAGGCCTAGGAATAAACAAGCAAAACGACATGAGAAGGGGTCCCTTGCAGTTGAGCAGCGTGGTTTTACACAGGCACACAATGTGCTAGGAAACAGCACCACTAAAATTATACACTGTTTTCATCAAATGTGACCACAGTGAAATGAAAGACAAACTACAAATAGGGAAAAAGTATTGATAGTACACATCATCAACAAAGAATTACTCTCCATAATACAGAGTTTCAACAAATCAGCAGGACAAACAATCTAACAGAAACAGGCAGAAAACCTCAACAGGCACAGAACAGGAAACAAATGGCCAAAAATAAAACTATGAAAAGATGCTCAATCTCATCAGTGATTGGAGACAGGCCAATAAGATACTATTTTAAACATACTGGATTAAAAAGTTAGGAAGTCTGGGCTCAGTGGTTAGGGCGCCAGCCACATACACCAAGGCTGGCAGGTTCAAACCCAGCCTGGGCCAGCTAAACGACGACGACAACTGCAGCAACAACAACAAAAATAGCCAGGCATTGTGGTGGGCGCCTGTAGTCCCAGCTACTTGGGAGGCTGAGGCAAGAGAATCGCTT
>CAUYPK010091039.1:0-10001 GCA_963574355.1 Loris lydekkerianus
ATGCTTTTCAATATTTATTGCTAAAGAAAAACTGTAAACTAGCAACAACAACTTTAAAACTTTAAATAAAGTGCAGAAAACTGCCCCCTCAAGCAGACGGCAGAAGACGACTGGAGACTACGTGCATTTGATTAGGTGCGCGCACACTGAATCAAATAACCTGTATGACCCGAGTATAAGCCGAGTTCTGGTTTTTCGGCACAAAATTTCGGCTTATACTCGAGTATATAGGCACTATTTTTTTCAAGTTCTTCAAAATGTAGCTAGTGGTTACTATATTAGATAGCACAGGCCTAGAACTGGGAGGAAAGGACAGATAGCAAGGTAAATTTCTTTCCTTGGCTTTGTCTTTGGTTAAAATTAAAAACAACAATGGAAAAAACATCTCCCTGAGATTTTACAGCCCCAGCCTACAACTGGGTAGGAGCCTAAATATGCAGTATATTATATGAACGATCAAAAAAGCCATGAACCAAGAATTTTAATTTAGAGTGGACCTAGATCTGTACTTCCAGAGAAAATGATAGAAATCTTTCATGGAAGAATATACCCATACTCCCAGACCTCATGGAATCTTACTGAGAGTTCTAACAAACACTACTTCACAATAAAAAAATCATAAGTCACACAAAAAAACTAACTACAAGGAAGGAAAAGTCAATAGAGAAAAAAAGACAAAGTATAACCAAGCCCACAAAGGTTTTAAATATTGAAATTATCATATACAGAATATAAAATAGGTATGTTAAATATGTTTAAAGAAATAAAAAAGTACAGAGCAAAGAGCAAGAGACTATTAAGAAAGAACTGGCAGATTTGAAAAAGAACTAAATAGTATACCTACAAATGAAAAATAATTGACATTAAAAGCCTCAATGGGCGACGCCTATGGCTCAGTGAGTAGGGTGTCGGTCCCATATACTGAGGGTGGTGGGTTCGAACCTGGCCCTGGCCAAACTGCAACAAAAAAGTAGCTGGAAGCTGTGGCAGGCACCTGTAGTCCCAGCTACTCAGGAGGCTGAGGCAAGAAAATTGCTTAAGCCCAGGAGTTGGAGTTTGCTGTGAGCTGTAACGCCACAGCACTCTACCAAGGTTGATAAAACGAGACTCTATCTAAAAAAAAAAAAAAAAAAAAACTCAATGAAGAGTTTATATATCTGTTGAAAAGAAATTACTGAACTGAAAGATAGGTCTGACAAAAATTACACAGAATACAGCACAAAGGTACAAAGAGATGGAAAAAATAAGAGTGACTAAGAGGTATGGATGATAGAGCGAAAAAGCCCAACATTTATCTCTTTAGAGTTCTAGAAAGAAACAACAGAAAGGAGGGAGAAACATTCAAATAATTTATGGCTGAATTTTTTTCAGACTTTCTAAAACCAATAAGTTGCAAATTCAATAAACTTAAGAAATTTCAGACAAAATAAATAAAAAAATAAATTAGTATCTACATACATCATAGTACAGGATACCAAAGGCAAGGCAAAAATCTTAAAACAAGCTGGAAAGAAAAGCAGATAATCAACAAAAGAACAATTTAGAAAAATAGCTAACTTCTCAGTAAACAACAATAGAAGCCAGATCACAATATGATGTTGAAAGTGCTGAGAGAAAATAATTTTCACCTTAGAATTATATATTCTGCCTATATTGTTTGGAGAATAAAGGCAAAATTTAAACGTTTACCACCAATACTTCCCCACTAAATAAATAATTCTAAAAGCAAATTCTTAGAGATAAGAAAGAACTCTAAGGAGGAAAAAAAGTGAAAATGTGGATAATATTATTAATTTATAAAACACAACAAAGAAAGAAAAGTATAGGTCAGTATCTCTGATGAGCATAGATGCAAAAATCCTCAACAAAACATTAGCAAACCAAATTCAACAGCACTTTAAAAAGATTATTCATCATGATTAAATGGGATTCATCCCAGGGATGCAAAGAAGGTACAACACATGCAAGTTGATCAATTGGTCAATCATCGTTTCAAGAGAACAAAGGACAATAACCATATGATCGATTCAACTGAAAGTAAAAAAGCATTTGATAAATTTTAACATGCCTTCATGATAAAAACTCTTTAAAACCTGAATACAGAATAAACTTATTTCAGCATTATAAAAGCCATACATGACAAACCCTCATCTAGTATGAATGGCAAAACTGAATGGGCAAAAACTGAAAATCTTTTCTCTAAGATCTGGAACAAGACAAGGATGCCCACCCTCACCATTGTTTTTTTTTTTTTTGAAAAAAAATTACTTTATGAAGCACTGAGTATAATTACAGTTTAATAATATTTCACTTCAAAAATAAAAGTTATTGTAGGTAAGACCATGAAATTACCTAACACTTGATTTTAATACATTGCACTAATTTTCTGAAACAACTTAGAGGAACCCATATTTACAATAGGTGGCGTATTTATGAAAAATCTAGTATCAGGTATATTTTATATGTGTATGTATATGTATAACACACCAAAAATTATATGAACTAAGAAACAGAGCTTGTATATCTTAATAGCAGTACTAGAGTGCAGAGTTAGAGACTTGGATTTATAAATGTTTTTCAATGCCTGGGGTTTGGAAAAAGAGCAGACATCTTGTTTTCAAAACCTTAAGTTTTTCTCAGGACTTGGAGTCAAAATCATAGCTGCCACAGAGTAAAAAGGGAAGCTTTTTCCACTTTAATTGCTCATCTGCATCGGAAAGTCCAGTATTCCTGAGACAGGAACCACTGTAATAAGAAGGGAATCAATAGGTTCTCCCAAAGGAAGATTGTTTGAGGCTGAATTATGCCTACTGTCCTGGTCATCAGGTGTAAACTTCACATTTCCCAGCCTAATGCTTGGCAGCACCAAGATGTTTTAGTAATGGTTCATCATAAACCAAACATTCTCCATCTTCATGAAATAACCTGGTCTCCCACTGAATCTCCTTGTCCTTCCTTTCTCGGGCTTCTGCTCTTTGTCTTTCTTCAAGTCTGTGCTTTGCTTTGCTTCAGTTGCTGCATCAAAGTCTTTGATTTTTAAGTAGAAAGTGACATCCTTCCAAAGGCAGTGGGATTCATACTCATTCTGATCTTCCAACTTCCTCACTTTCTTCTTGATTATTGGCAACTTCTTGGCATCTACAAAGACTGTGTTTTCCCCTGTTGCATATTTTGCATACATTACACCATTCCATTCCCCTTCAATGGAGCAAAAAGACTTCTTGTCATTTGGAGAAAAAATCTCAGCAGTAATTCTGTGCTTCTTACCCCCATAGAAAGGTTTCATGTGGAAGACCATATTTGCACTGTACCCTGTTTTGGAACAATTAATACTGCATTCTCCTCCTAATTCCACCCAGGGCACTGTGAGGATAGACCTTCCGTAACCATTGGGGAATGTGAGAATATAATGTTCATCATAGTCTAGACACGAGACACAGCCCTACCCTATGTTGTGCATGCCAATTGACATTCCAAGGAATTTTGATTTGGTCCAGATATGAGCGTTGAATTGTATCTTCTTGTTAAAACACTCTGCATAAAAGGCTGAAATCAGTGGATAATGGGATACCTGCTCAGCCACGAATGTTATGCTGTTTTTGGAAAGCCCAGGAACTGGTCCTTCTGAAACTAGCTCTGTGTTCTCTTCAGTATCATTTGGTAATGTCTAATGACACTGAAAAATCTCACCCAAAATGGGGTTGTAGGGCTTTTTGGAAACTGATCCTTTCCTTCCTGCATGAAAGACTGAGAGGTACCGTTTCACAACCTGAATCATGCAATCTCTGGGATCCTTCTGGTCACTAATGCTCACAAACAGGTCCGGATGTGCAAAAAAGTCTGCATACATTTCTAAAAGAGATCTTCTTTCAAGAATAAATGTTGGAAGAACTACCTTAGTAAGATCCATTCCAAGTCTGACCTGTGACAAGAGGTGCATGATGACGCTCTTGTGCTCCTCCACAGAGCCAGCCTCCCCGTCATCATCTCTATCGTCATGCAAATCAAAAAGGTCAGCATCACTTGTTCCATTGGACATAGAATAATTAAGTGATTATGTAGTATCTGGGCGCTTCAGACTATTTTCCAAGCTGCTGTGTGTCAAAACTGATGCAGATCCAGAAGAATCTATTAGGCGCTTTGGGGGTGAGCCACTTGATGGAACTCATCAGCATCATAGAACTCATCTTCGCTGCTAGAGTAAGAAAACTCCGGGACTGTATTTGGAGGTAAGTTGACATGGCTTGGAGAAGTGAGACTACTATTGGGTGGTGAATGGCCACTGCCTGTACTATTAGGTGTTGGAGTCTGATGATGTCCCAAAGTAGCTAATACGGGTCCAACTGGCAGGGAAGATGGACACTGCCCTGACTTACACAACTGAGCAGGTTCTGGAGGTAAGATAGTCTGGGAAGGCATTGTGCTGATCACAGGTTCCAGGGGACTAGGCTGATATATTGCATCTACAGGATTAATAGTACTTATAATTCCATCTGCATGGGTCTCCACATTACTCTGGTCTTTAGCAATCTGCAGCAGTACAATGCAGTGTTTAATTGATTCTACCATGCTATTTGTTGTTTGAGAATTTCAATTTTCTTTCTCTGTTCATCATCTTTGCATTTTTGAAGCTTGTCATCAAAAAGCTTTAATTGTTCTATCAAGATTTGTAGGTAAGCATCAGCCTCTGTAAGTTTCTTGTCAAAGTCCTGAACAGTAGGAACAAATCCTGAATCCAAGCCTTGAAGCTTGAGAGTATGTCAAAGAATTGTTTCTTCTAAGGCATGGATCCATTTCTCTTGCTCATCGGCATCACGAGCCTGGAAATGGAAGGTTTTCTGATCAACAGTTATTGTGAAGGTGCTGTCGCCCTCATCATCTATACCAATCACAGCTCCTCTGAGTCTAACACATCCTCTGCAAGACCATCTCATCATCTTGTCCTTGGACGTGTAGTAGGAGAGCAGTCCTGCATTATAGTCCAGCACAAACAAGCGGTACTGCCAGCCCTTCATCACTTTAGTCCATTTGCTCAGTGGCCCTTCCATGATGGACGCCATTTGGGGAGCCCCCAATGACCACCTTCAACATTTTTATTCAACATTGTACTCGAAGTTCTAGCTAAAGCAATCAAACAACAGAAAGAAAGGGTATTCAAATTGGAAAGGAATAAGTCAAATTATCTTTGTTTACAGGAGATATGATCTTATATCTAGAGAAACCTAAAGACTCTACAAAAAAAGCTATAAGAACAGATAATCAACGTCTAAAGTTGCAGGGTAGAAAGTCAACATACAAAAATCAGTAGCAGCCTTTCTATATGCCAACAGTAAACTAGAAAAAGAAATCAAGAAAGTAATCTCATTTATAATAGCTACAAATCAAATAAAATACTTAGGAATAAACTTAACCAAAGAAGTGAAAAAGCTCTATAATAAAGTTGAAGAGCACACAAAAAAAGGAAAGATATTCCATGCTCATGGATGGAAAGAATCAATACTTTTAAAATGTTCATAGTGCACAAAGCCAGCTTGAGATTCAATGCAATCCCCATCATAATACCAATGACATTCTCCACAGAAATACAAAAAATAATGCTACAATTTATATAAAACCACAGAAGACCCAGAATAGCCAAAACCATCCTAAGCAAAAAGAACAAAACTGGAAGAATAAAATTATCTGACTTGAAATTATACTACAGAGCTGTAGTAACCAAAACAGCATGGTTCTGGCATAAAAATAGACACATAGACCAATGTGTAGAAAATCCAGAAATAAATCTACACATCTATAGTGAACTTATCTTCAATTAAGGTGGCAAGAACATACAATTTCAATAAATTGTGCTGGAGAATCTGTATATCTGTATGTACAAGCTAGATGAAACTAGACCCTTATCTTTCACCATATACAAAAATCAAATCAAAATGATTTAAAGACTTAAATCTAAGACCTGAAACTGAATCTGCTGAAAAGAAAAACACTGGAGAAATGTTTCAGGATATTGGTTTGGACAAGGACCTCTTGAGTAATACCTCTAAAGAACTGGCAGCCAAAGCAAAATTGGACAATTGAGTTCACATGAAGTTAAAAAGCTTCTGCCCAGCAAAGGAAACAATCAACAAAGTGTAGAGACAACCCACAGAATGGGTGAAAATATCTGCAAACTACCCATTTGACAAGGGATTAACAACTAGAATGTATAAGGAACTTTAACAACTTAATAGGAAAAACTCCAATTACAAAATGGGCAAAATATAGCTGGGCATGGTGCCACTTACAATCCCACCTACTCAAGAGACTAAGGCAGGGGGATCACTTGAGCCCAGAAGTTGGAGTTCACAGTCAACTATGATTATGCCACTGCACTCTAGCCTGGGCAACAGAGTGAGACAGACAAAAAAAAAAAAAAAAAAAACAAGTAAAAGATCTGAATAGAATATTTCTCAAAAGAACACATACAAATGGCCAACAGGTATGTGAAAAAATGCATCGTTAGTCCATCAAGGAAATGCACAAACAGTGAGATATCATCTCCTCCCAGTTAAAATGGCTTTTATCAAACAAGAATGGAAAAGCAAGTATCCAATGTACTAAAGTTTATTATGAAGGCAGTAGGCAATCTAACACATGCCCACATAGGAGAAAAACTTAATTCTTTTCAAGATGGAGAAAGGGGGAGAGAAGGGAGGATTAGTGTGCTCCCACTTAAAGGGTACAGGTTAGGGGTATATAGCATACCTTTTGGGTGCAAGACACGATTACAAGAGGAACTGTAGTCACAAAAATTGTGACCTACTTGTTTGTACCCTCACAATACCCTGAAATTTAGGCAATAATGAATGCTGGTGAGAATGTGGAGAAAAGGGGGAACCCTCATACACTGTTGGTAGGAATGTAAATCAGGGCAACCACTATGAAAAACAGTAAGGAAGTTCCTTAAAAAATGAGAATAGAACTACAAATGACCCAGCAATCCCACTGCTGGGTAAACACTTTGTGTACCTGGCATATAATCTGTGCTCAACAAATACTGGTGTCAGTAATTATCATAAGGGTACACAAACCAGGCATGTGACCAACCATGGTAGGGGTTATGGGCAATGTTTTCTGACTCATTCCCTGATGTCCCTGAATCCTTGTGTGTGCATGGAGACTGTGTGTGTATGGGGGAAGAGAGTCCACTGTCAGAGAAGAAAGATGAGAAAAAATGAAATGGACATGTAATACATGGCATTATACTATACACACATAATACACTGACCTAATCTCCTACATTTAGAGTATAGTGACACCACCTTATAATATCCCTCTGATATACAAAGGAGGGAAATTCATTCTATCAAAAAGATGCCTACATTCCCATGTTTATTGCAGCAGTATTCATAATAGACAGGAAGCAACCTAAGTGTTCATCAATGAATGAATGAATAAAGAAACTATGATATATATACACAATTATGTGGCCACAAAAAGGAAAGAAATCCTGCTATTTGCAACAACATGAGTGGAACTGGAAAACATTACATTAAGTGAAATAAGCCATACACAGAAAGACTAAATCTTGCCATGTTTTCACTCAGATGTGGGAGCTAAATATTTAAAACAATTGATCTCATGGAAACAGAGAATAGAATGATGGTTACCAGAGGCTGGGAAGTGTAGCAGAGAGGGGCGGATAAAGTGGGAATAGTTAATGGGTATAAAAATATAGCTAGTTAGACAAAAGGAATAATATTTGATAACACAACAACCAAGTAACTATAATCAAAAATAAGTTAGGGTATACTTTAAAATAACTAAAAGTGTGGGATTAGAATGTTCCTAATGCAAAGAAATGATAAATGCCTGAGATGGATACCCCAATTACTCTGATTTGATTAGTTCACATTGTATGCCTGTATCAAAACATATGTAACCCACAAAAATATACAACTACTATGTACTCATAATAATTAAAAATTTAAAAATATAATAATTTACAACTTGTGGGGTTAAAAGAAGACAAAAAGCACAGAATTTGCAGGCTTTACAACAGCAACTCATGTGGTCCAAGATTAGACTCAAAGCCTTCTAAGGTCCCCATATTGTTTGAAAAGAGATTAAATATATTAATTAATTCTAGACTTTATTAAGTAAGCATATTGAAATGTCGAGTGGCTACTACAAGAATAGAAAAAAAGAATGATTATCTTCCAAAAAGAGGAAATAAAATGAGGAAACATAAACTTGAATTAATTCAAAAGAAGTCAATAAAGTGGCAAAAACACAGTACAGCAAAATATGGCAAAAATGGAATACATAGCACAAAGTAACACAGTGTAAATAAACCCAAATATATAGCTTTTTTCTTAACATGCACCTTTTGGAAATTTTAAAGCACTTCTTAAATAACCCATCAGGTGAAAAAGAAATTCCACTGGCAATTAGAAAATACTAGTTCTTAAAGGAGCTTGGGCATTGCACCTAACATGGTGTTTAGAGGAATGTTTATAGCCTTAAATCAATATATTAAAAAGACTGGAAATTGATGAGTTAAGCATTCAATAGATAGATAATAATTAGATAATAAACAACAGAATAAATCCAGAGAAAGCAAAAGGAAGAAAATAACAGACACAAGAACAAAAATTAATAAAATTTAAAACAAAAGTAAGTAGAGAAAATTACCAAAACTAAGAATTACTGTATGATAAACCTCAGAAAATATTGATCAAGAAAAAAGAGGAGACCCAAAACACATGATTCAAAAAGGGAGACAGTCCTACAAATGCAGTAGATTAAAATTTTAGTACATGAATACAGTAATCCCCTCTTATCCATGGAGGATATGTTCCAAGATCCCCAGTGGATACCATGGATAATTCCAGACCCTATATAGACCACGTTTTTTTCAATCTGATAACTGAGACAACTACTAAGTTAGTAGGTAGCTAATTAGTGTGAATACACTGGACAAAAGGATAATTCGTGGCTGGCCATGGTAAAGCAGAAGGGTGCGGTGTGCCTCAGGATTTCATCACACTACTCAAACTGGTGCACAATTTAAATCTTATGAGTTGTTTATTATTGGAATTTTCCATTTAATGTTTTTAGACCATGGTTGACCACAAGTAACTGAAACCATGGGAAGCAAAAACAAAAATAAGGGGTACTGCTGTATTTTTTTTTATTAAATCATAACTGTATACATCGATGCATTTATGGTGTTCAGTGTACTGATATGATATACAATGTGAAATGGTTACATTGAACTGATTAACAAATCCATCACAATTATACTCTGTTCTTAATAGTTTTGAAATGCGTCATTGCATCATGCACATTAGGTGGGGTTCCCCCACATAGCCTCCCTCCTCCCCCCTTCCCTGCTCCCCTCTCGCTCCTCTTCCCTTCTACTTTCTGAACTATAGTTATGTTTTACCATTCGTATGAATGTGTAGGTGATTATATATTGATTCCATAGCAGTATTGAGTACATTGGATACTTTTTTTTTTCCATTCTTGAGATACTTTACTAAAAAGAATATGTTTCAGCTCCATCTACGAAACATAAAAGATATGAAGGCTCCATCTTTTTATGGCTGCATAGTATTCTGTAGTATACATATACCACAATTTGTTAATCCATTCATGGGTTGATGGGCACTTGGGCTGCTTCGATGTCTTAGCAGTTATGAATTTGGCTGCAATAAACATTCAGGTGCAAATGTCTTTGTTGTAAAATAATTTTTGATCATCTGGGTGTATACCTAGTAGAGGAACTGCAGGATTGAATGGTAGGTCTACTTTTAGTTCCTTGAATATTCTCCAAACTTCTTTCCCAAAAGGTTGTGTTAGCTTGCATTCCCACCATTAGTGTAGAAGTGTTCCCTTCTCTCCACATCCATGCCAACATCTGTAGTTTTGGGATTTTGATATGTGGGCTAGTCTTACTGGAGTTAGATGATATCTCAAAGTGGTTTTGATTTGCATTTCTCTGATGATTAAAGATGATG
>CAUYPK010091040.1:0-15442 GCA_963574355.1 Loris lydekkerianus
TGCCCCATGCTGCCCTCAAGCCAGAGCCCCTCTCCCCACACCCCTCCATTCCTCAGCTCCCTCTCACTCACCGGGCAATGATATCCCAGAGCTGTAAAGCATCATGGACATAGAGAGCACTTGGGATTCCCAGCAGGCCCCAGTCAGCCAGGTCATCAGGAGGACAGAGGATGCGGTAGGTCAGCTGAGCCATTGCCCGAGGGAGCAGCTGCACACGGCCCCCTTCACCTGTGCTTGTTGCCTGGGACAAGAAAACTACAGGTCTTGAGGGATGGAAGCAGGGCTGGAGGATCATGGCATAATAGTAATAGGTAATGGAGTCAGATGTGGGTTTTTCCAGATTTAAAGACATGGCTATAAAAGGCACAGTTCATGAGTTTAAAGGTAAGGAGTTTCGGTGATCTTGGGTCCTAAAAGTAGCAGAAGGTCATGGAGAAATGGATAAGGCACCTCTGTGGCCCATTTCCCCTTACTTTATCCAATTCTCCTCCTTCTGAAATGATTCCATTCCAGCCCCGGATGTTGATTTCCATGGTGTAGCGAAAATGTGGGATCAGGAGCTGCAGAGGAGATGAGTGATGGGTGGAGAAGTCATGCTTGGGTCTTTCCTTGTAGGGATTGGACCCAGCGTGGTGCCTTCTCTCTCTTTGTGCTTTCCTCCCTGCTGCTGCCTTGATAGTCTGGCTCACTGCTGTTCTGATCACTTACTTCCATGTTCTCCAACTTCCCTGAGAGTTGGGCTCGGGAGCCAGACTGTTGGGGGTTTAAGCCGGTGCTTCATCACTAACTGTGATATTTGTCCAAGGCAATAAATAATCTAAGTGCCAATCTTATCTGTCAACAGGGGGCAATATCAGAGTCGCTTATTCTATGTACTGTGGTGATGCTTATGTAAATGATATATAGAGACTTTATAGAACATTGCCTGGTGCACACCATGATTGTGAGTATCCTTTATAATCAGCCCTTGTTTTATATCTTCCTCCATCTACACATATTTACAGCTAACACTAGATACTTATTTTCAAATCTGCATCTCTAATCTCTAGTTGGTTTACTCTTGCATTTTTTAAATTTTGAGGTTGGGAGATGGGAGTAGATAGTGTATCTTTAGTTGGTTTTAGAGGTGCCACATACAGGGTGGCCATAAAGTTCATGTTCAGTTTTAAATTACACACTATCTTAAATTGCACACAGACTTACGGCCACCCCATATATTTAGCTGCTTTATCAGTAGAGAAGCTGTCATTCAATCTGCTTCCACCCCAAGTATACACTGCTGGGCCCCCTCTCCTGCTTTCTTTTGACTATTAAAAAAAGGCCATGTGATTCTCACATGCATTTCCTTAGTCTTAGACTACTTTGTCTTCATTTCATCTCAGTTGATATGCAGAATTCACACAATTTTGGTATTCATATGAGTTGAAATGGGTCGGAGAGAAGGGCCCAAATGATACCGCTGGATCTGAGTTATCAAAGCTGCTCATTGGTCTGAAACTTCAGAAAGTTGATGGAAAAGACCCAAGTCCACATACAGAGGGAAGATACCAGAGGACAAACAACTTCTAATAATATTAACAATAATAGTAAGAACTAATATTTTTATAGCATTTAGCCTGTGTTACATTGTTCTTTTGTGTCACTTAATCCCACAACATCCCCACAATGGGGATCCTGTCATCTTCATTTACAGGGAGGACTGTGAAGCATATCTGGCATGCACTGAGGCCAGGATTCAGACCCTGGCTTGCCATGTTGGAGTCTGCCTAGGTAACCTTTGTGATGTTTGCAGTCTTAGCCTCCCATGTGTCCTGATAAAAACGCAACTGTTTGCTGTGGGAGCAAGTGGTTAGGATGAGGGGAGTTGGGTGCAGAGGGGCTGAACTAATGAGGAGGGATTTTGAGGTGTGAGAATATTTATAATCTATTTATGCCAAAGATGCTATGCAAAGGCATAATCTTTAGTTGGTCACCTTTTGTTTCATAAGGTATAAAACAAAAACAAACAAAACCCCATGATTCCATGAATTCTATTAGTGTCTATCTTTTCTGTTAGCCCAGAACCTAAATCTGCTAACAGACAGATTTGGGGGGAGAGTGAAGATCCCTTCATCAGAAACACAATTAATTTTCTGCCTGGTAAGTACTCATATATATATATATATCTGGCTAACATTTAGAACTCCATGTACCTAACACTAAACACCTGTGCTCTGACCCCAAATTGACTTCCCTTGACTTCACTATCTGACAATTTCTCTGGTTCATAAGTTTGTATCCATTTTGCTCCTTTCTATTATATCTAAAATGTCATAAAGATTTTCAAAACAATTTTAAAGCAAGCACAAGTTTTATTTGGTTCCTTCTGTCTGGCAACAGATATTGAACTCACTGTTTATAAAATTATGATATCTCTAGATTAACAATCTAAATACCTATAAACCCAGGAATGGATTAAATTATTTTTTTTCCAGGAAAGGATTAATAAACTGTGGTATAAGTATACAATGGAATATTATTCAGCCATAAAAAGATGGAGACTTTACATCTTTTGTATTAACCTGGATGGAGGTGAAATACATTATTCTAAGTATCACAAGAATGGAAAAACAAGTATCCAATGCACTCAATTCTAATATGAAGATAATGGACAATCTAATATACACATAACTCAATATACTCTAATAACATAACTCTGATATACACAAAAACTCAATTCAATTCAAGTTGGAAGGAGGAAAAGGAGTGGGGTGGGGGAGGAGAGGGGAGGATGGAGGGGAGTGGGTATTTTGGGCACAATGTACGGGTACATGGCATACCTCCTGGGTATAGGATACAACTACAACAGGGTCTTTACCTAACAAATGCAAACATTGTAACCTAGTCATTTGTGCCCTCATATTAATCTGAAATAAAAAATAATAATAAAATAAAAGAAGTTGAAAAACACTGTAATCTAACATGACAAAAAATGGTAATAATAGTATCTCTAGATTACTACAACAGCATCCACCCTGTGGGCTCCTAGGTGTTGCAGCAGCTCAGACATCCAATCTTGCACACAGGTGCTGTTGGCACCTACTATTTCCTCTTGTGAACAGTTTTTACATTTTCCCTTCCATTCCTATCACCACCATGCGCATGCAGGTTCTTTATCTGCTTCTTAAGCAGGTTAAGTCATCTGTTGGGCTACTCTCTTTGCCCTTTGAGCTGCTTATTAACTTGTTCACTTGTGGTAGAATATTCTTTACCAAAATTGTAACATTTATTGCACATGCACTCTCTCTCCCCTCCCTCCCTCTCTCTTTCTCCCTCTCTCTTTCTCTCTCTCTCTCTCTCTCTCTCTCTCTCTCTCTCTCTTTCAAATGATAATTGCAGATCCTACTCTCTGGTTGTTTCTTGTGTGTACTACTTGTTATTCTTACTTAAATGGAAAAATCTCTTAAAACAAAAGCTACACTTTTGCTTAACAAAGTCTATTCCTGCAGTACTCTAGACTCCTTACCAAAGAATTAGAGGGCTGCCTTACTGCCTTACAATATGCCCTAAATAAATGCTGAGTGCCTTGACTTAATAGGATAGATAGGATCGCTCTATATTACTTCTTAAAACTGCATGTGGACATATAATTATCTTTAAAATATTTAAATACTAGAAATAAAACCAGAAGGCTCAGTGTCTTGACATAGTTATCTGCTTTTCTTCCTCCTCCATTCATGAATTGCTATAAAGATTCTTTGTGGCGGTGCCATATGGATGCTTGCTGAGTACAAAGCATCTTTGCTTCAAGTTCACATCCTGAACACCTAGGCTCTTAAAATCCTAGACCACTGTTAGATTTTTCCTCTCTCTAGATATGAGCAAGATGGATCATGGGGGGTCGAGCCTGTACCTTGAAGATGGGGTGCAGCCCTGGGAGGCACCTCATAGTGGCCACAGCAATGACTTCACCCAGCAGATGAGTGTTCAGTAAGTGATAACAGAGTTCATGCAGCTGAAAATCTGAATTTCGGACCCACATTTTTGCCAGGAGCCAGGCAAGTGGGGGATCTTAGGGCAGGAACAATGTTGGAGTGGGAGAGCTGGGGCAGGGAGGCTGGAGCTAGAAGGCAGAAATGAAGCATTTATTGACCTCTCACCCTATAGACCACACTGTGTTCAGCATTCTGAGGGAAAGAGATGACTGACAGAATTATCACCTTCCAGGAGGTAATAATGTTAGTACAAGGAATGAGGAGCACCCACCGCCACCTCTCACTAAACCTTGGTGCCCTGTAAGTGCCATGAAAGTTGGGTTGAATGCAGAACATACTAGAATCAGGCAGTCTGAGCCAGGATGGTGGAATGGGAAGGAGACGGGGAGAATGAGAAAGTGACAGAATCTGTTGACTAACTCTGTGTGCAGACAGTAAAAAATTATTAAAGCCAGGGGAGAGAAGAAGTTGAAGAAAAGAGGGTTATTCAACAGATTCAAAGGTCACAGGGAGGTTGCATAGCCTCAGGATGAATACAAAGGTGCCGCTATAAGTCTCAAACATGTATGTTAAGGCGAGGAATGGCCAGGCTGAAAGCAGTCATGGAGTGATGGAGAGAATGACAGGTCTCATTGAGGGAGGTGGAGATGGGGGCATGTCAAGGGTCTCTCTCCCCATGAAGAATGTGATATAAACAGCACACAGAGTTGGGAGGGGGTGCCCAGGGTGTCTCACCTGGATGACCATGGGTAGCAGCTTCCCACTGGGCTCCATCTTCAGCATGACAAGTGGGGCAGCCAGGTGCTGCTTCTCTCCTCGGATCACGTTGGCTGGAATTCCATCCAGCAGGATGAAGTCAGCCTCAAACAGGGAGCCATTCTGGTGAAAGGAAGAATATATGCATGGTTAGGATTCAACCCCCACAGGGCAAGGGCAAACGTGAAGAAACGTGAAGACACTCAGTTTACTTATTGCCATTTTCCCACATCAGTAGCGGAGTCGAAGTGGCAATGCAGAAGGAAGTATCAGAGCATTAGATCCAGGTCCTCTCATTTTAAAGTGAGAAATAAGGTCCAATGAGGAGAGTCTTCCTTCAGGTCATGGAGCTTGTTTGTGGCAGAGGTAGTTCCAATCCATTGTGCATCAAAGGTATGCTATGCTCCTTTCTTCTCAAGATGTCCAGATCACCTTCTTAAACATCTCTTAATAGCCTACTCTCTTGTTTGGCTGCCACTAGCCTATGAGTTTTTCCTCTACATAATTCACGGTCTCTAGATTTTTCCAGCAGAGAACTCTGCATCAAAGGGGGCCTCCTTTTCCATGTCCTCATCTGAGATCCCTCCCCTTGATCACTTCTTGCCACACTACCAAGGAGAGAACAACAGAGTACAGAAGGAAGTACCTGGAGCTCTCTGTCCAACTGAGCTCGAAGCTCCTCTGTCCCTGAGGGCAGCACTAGCCTGGAAGGCAGAGAGGCGGAGCGTCTCAACAGCATGGGGTTGGTGCCATTGAGGAACTGGTAGCCAAAAAACTCATCATCCTGCCAGCACTGGCAAACCTTCTCTGTGGGGTAAGGATGGAAGGAAGAGGATATTTACTATAGTCTGGATATCCCTGTCCTCTAGCCTTTATCCAGGGAGTCAGGCAAATGATTACCCCATATCCAGTCACTTTCTTTTCATTCTTGGGGTCTCTGTGAGATCTCAAGGCACAATATGTTCTCATTTGGCAGGAATTATGGGGACCAAGGGGTCTGACAGATGGGTCATCAAAAGGGCTTCAGGAGGTTACGTAGTTACTGACCAGCCAGGGCACTCTTCTGGCCCCAGAAGATCTGATCAAAATCTTCCAGTTTGTTCCATGATCTCATAAAGGTATAAACATGTTTGAGGGCGATCTCCAGAGCCCTAGGACAGGTGTTGAGCATGAATACATCAACTTACAAAGTCCCACCTGTTTATCAATCCACGGGGGGGTGGGGGGTGGGGGGGAAGGGTTGGAGGGGCACCTCCCCCCAGTTCCCTGTCTCCATTTTCTCACCCTTCCTTCAATGCCCAAAGTCCCGTCTCTTCTCCTCATGAAATCTCATATTTGGAGGTAGATCACCCTCACAGTCTGCAGCTATGGTCAGGGGTAGTCCCTCCTTCCAGGTGGCCCAGCTAGAAGTTGAGGACAAGCCTTCAGGGAGGATGTTGAAGTCAGTGACAGGGACAGGGTCAGGGAAAGAATGGGACAATTGGGAGGCCTAAGGGTGGCTGGTCACAGGTAGATCTGCTCTCTGTCCTTCAGTTCCTTCTCTCGATGCTGCTGGAACAGGTCCAAGGCATTGTCTCCTGCGAGGTGGGCTGGGGAGACATTGACCACACTGCTTTATCCAATCTCCCATTTTTTTTTTTGAATTTTTTTTATTGTTAAATCATATCTGTGTACATTAGTGCAATCGCCTGTACCCATTCTAAGATGCACCATAGATGTGGCCCCACCCCCAATCTCCCATTTTTTGATTGTATCGCACTGTACTCTTTTCCCATCTCTCTCCTGATTAATTCCCTCGTCTTTTTCATTAAATCATCACCTTCTGCCACCTTTTCTTGATTTCACCAATCTCAGCCCTCATATTTTTTCCTGAGGCAGAAATTTCATGATTGTCACCCTATCCTAACCCTTAATTCAAAATTTCCAGCCTGTCTCTATTCTTCCTTATGGATTCACTTTCTTTTTAATCACCTACCATGTTCGCATCTGTTTTACATTATCACTTCTTGCGTTTGTTAATCTCACCTGTGCTGGTCTTCCATCCGCTCCTTCACCAGTCTTCCAGTGAGCATTTCATGTTAGGTACTCTTAGATCCCCTGACCTTCCTTGCCTCCACCCACATATGTTCCCTGAGATCAGAAATTCCGCCCTCAAATTGCCATCTCACCTGCCCTAGGGAACGAGTAGTTCCCTGTTGCTACTTTTACCAGGCTCCATCTCACCTGACATTATTATCGTATTTATATTTGCTAAACTGACCTGTGCCTATTCTCACCTGTATCTATATTCACTTGACCCTCAAAGGCACATATTGTATGCCGATTCTTACCTTCTCTGGCCTTCAATGTCTCTCTGCCAAACAAATTCCCAAATATTAAGACTCATTTGTTTCCCTCACCTGTATCCTGCTCACAGGTCACCTACCAGTCTCCTAGTCCACGTGATCCCCTACCCTGTTCCAGGTCCCTTGAAGATCTCCTACTTTCACTTTGGCTTTTGTTTTCCATTCCATGCTCCAGATACCCTGTCCTCACCTTCTTGAAAGAAAGGATCTTAAATCACTTATTTCTTTGTTTCCAGTCTCATTCACAACGTTTTGAATTCTAAGCATCATTTCCAGACTTCACTTTCTTTCCCTTTCCCTTCGCGCATCCTGCTTTCTACAGAGGTACCTTCCCTGTGCTTGCCCTCTGTCCCCTCCGACTTTCCTTCCATGTCCCTCCCACCCCCACCAGTTCCCAGGTTGCGCCCCCTCCCCCGATGCTGCCCACTCTCCGGTGCCCTCGGGCAGGCTCAGGACGCCCTCGCCCTGCACCCAGCGGTAGCACGGGAAGGCCGCCTCCGCGCCGGCTCCGGGACCCTGCACCGTGATGCTGTCGCAGAACCACGCGTAGTCCACCAGCCGGTGGCGTTTGCTCAACTTCACGAACTGCAGAGGACCCAAGTCCTCGGTGACGTTGAGAACAAACTCCTCCTCCTGTGGGGGTTCATCCAGACTTAGAAGTGGGTACCTGGGGGAGGCAGGTACGCTGGGGAATGGGGGCGGTGAGCGGGTGGTTGGAGATGGAAGGCCGGGTCCTTAATGGAGCCTCAGTTTCCAGGCCTCCAAAGACAGCGCCACCTTGTTCCCTACCCCAACACTCTAGAAACATATGAGTCCCTTGGCTCTCAGACGCTGCATGTGGGGTGGGGGAAGAGGAGGCACTGTAGAGCTTGGCCGGAGTGACTTGAGTTAATGAGAGCTTCGTGATCTATGTGGCTCCTATTAACTGACCTCTTGGAGGAGTTGCACGTTTGACCATTTGTTTAGTTCTGGGGTTATTTGGAGGAGCTGGAGGTTACTAGGACTAGTGTCAGGGGAGGGAGAAGGGGGTTGAGCTCAGGATACTCTCCCCACCACAACGCCCCCTCCTCGCAGTCGCAAATCCTGCCCCTCGCCCTCCTCTCCAGTCCCTGCTCCGGGTCCACCTCGCCCCGCGCCGGGCGCAGCTGCAGCTCCAGCTCAGCCTCTCGGAGCGCCCCGACCAGCCGCAGCTGCACGCGGTTGTGCGACCCGGAGAAGAGCCAGGGCCCGGTGGCCACGCGGATGCGGTAGCGGCCCATGGCAGCGTCTGCTCCTCTGGACAACAGAAGGTCTGTTAATGATTCTAGGGAATGCCTCGGTACTGCTCTGGTTGCGTTGCCGCAGGGCCAGTCAGGGGCTTAATAAAGCAGGACTGTGCGTGCCCGCCCACTGCAGGATCCAGGGAACTCCCAGGTCCCCACCCAGACACACCCGAACCTAAGACCTTCCCGGTGTGACGGTGGGGAGAGCTGTTCTTCTCTGCGTGGTGCTGAGAAGTTGTGCTTTGAGGAAGGCAAGAGGCCAAGTGTGGTCGCGGGAAAGCATGAGAGAGGGGACAGGGAGAGTCCACCAGGGTTTCTTTTCCAGGTCTCTCAACTTCCCTCCTCCGTGTTGTTACCAAGGGGCGCGACTGAACATTTCAGAAAGGGTCTTGGGTGCAGATACCTTTTCTTTCCACGGTGCCTCCTTCCCCTGTCAGCTTCACCTACCTTCTCTGCATCCACTGGGTCTACCTGCTGAAGGGACACTGGGACTGTCCTTGTGGGCCTGAAATGGCCCCTTTTGAGGGACACTCAACAGTTCTGGGAAAAGTTAAGTGTGTTCACGCTGATATAACTCTCTTTATCCACTTGGAAAATAGCAAATAAGTTCCTTTTCTCCCTTTTTCTTTTTCTATGTATTTGGCAAGAGAGAACCAGCGTCAAGTCTGGATGTCCTTATGTGCTCTACTCTGTGTGTACAACTGTTTCTATACACTATCGACGTGGTCATGTCTTCTAGAAAAACGGGGTCACACTACATTTTTTTTTTGTCTTGGAACTTGTTTTCGAGTTTGTAGAATTGTGCTACAAACTCTTGGGCTTAGTTTGAGGTTGCTGTGAGTTCTGATGTCATAGCACTCTACCAAGGGTGACATAGTGAGACTCTGTCTCAAAAAAAAAAAAAAAAATCCCAGCTAATGAACAAAATATGAATGACAGAATTAGAACACCAATTTAGCAATCCCTAAAAATATAATAAATCTTGGAAATGTTCACCTACACTGGCTAAATTGACAGAGACTGCTGAAGATTATATTTCTCCTGATAGAAATATTTACAACCACCCATGGAATCAGTTTTGCCATGAAACATTGCTGACAATGCCCACCAAATCTGTAGCTATTACTAACAATAGAAAATGACAGAATAAAAGAACACATTAAATAACACTTGTAGGAAATAACCAGCAAAATCAGGATGGGAAATAAGCAACTTCTCACCAACAAATAAATTGCAAGACATAAAAAGGGAACACATAAAAACTAAAAGTCATGTATTAATTAAGTGCAAGATAAAGACCATATTGGTAGAAATTGGGGCGGGGAGTTGGCAGGAGACAGTTGCTTTTGAATGTAAATTCTTCTTACTTGAATTTTTGAACATGGTATGTGATGTAGGTACAAAGAATGAAGGCCTGAATGTCAAGCAGAATGAACATGTGGAGGTCATTTTGATGTGATGCCCAACATGCTCAGTAGAAAGAGGGGCCAGAATGCAGCCAGAAGTGAGAGGTGGACATTGGCAGCGGAGTAGGACATTGGCAGCAGAGTAGGTTAAGATGACTGGCTGGCAGTGAACTAATAGAGAGTGAAACATTGCACAAGTAGAATATAGAAGATATAAAGGTGGAGGAACAAGACAGTGGGGGAAGAGTGAAATTCAGATGCAGGTGGAAGAATTGGCCTTGGATAAACAGCTAGATTCCTCCTTTGTAACAGGAGGAAAGGGAAACAGAATGGATGCAGATAAGAATAAGAGAGAATATTGCCTGTTGGGAAGTACTGAGGAGTTCCCCATCCATGTTCACCCTACCCCTCTTCCTAGCCCTGATACTAGTTTCCACTCTGCCTAGCAGGAACCCCGGGTATCATCCTCCCAGGGCTGACCCAGACAGCAGGGCCTTGTTTTCTCAGATTCCTCTTTTCTTTTTGGACAATCAAAGTCTAAAGGCCAAGCGAGATGTACAACCCACCTCGGGAGCAAAGGGCCCAAAGACTCCTTGGCCTGGTTTCTGATATTCTGTCTTTATTTTCAAGCTCTATAATTTTAATTCAATCACTGCTCTTTCTATTATATTGCACCCAATTTCTTCGGCTTCTTGATTACTTCTCTACCATTCTCTGCTCTGCTTTTATGACCCCAACACAAAGTTTTCCATTCTAGCACGCTATTGCTCATGCAGTCAAACAACACAGACAACAGAGTTTTCCTAAAGGTTGGGGTCATGGAGTGATGGTGAAGGCTTTTATCATCACATAAAGCAGCAAGGATTGTCACACTTACTGGGAGACATTCACATTGCTAAATATTTTATGGCTATCCTGACAACAGGAGCTGCTCTGCTGTCCTTAGGCACAGTACTTTCATTCTCAGATACAAACATGAACACACACATACACACACACACACACACACACACACACACACACCCAGGGGCCAAGTTACTCAGGCCACTCATTCCCTTTGTTTACTCCCTTACTCCCTTGCTCTCACCATGCTCCTCCATTCCCCAGTGCTATTAAAGTTGTAATTGGACACTAAAAGTTCTTCCCATTTTATCTTATAGACCCATTCAGTTCCTTTGACCACTTGCTGTGGAGCAGCACAAAGTAATGGCAGAGACTTTGAAGATCCATTAGTGGGATCAATTTGTTGTCATAACTGTCTTCTCCAGCAGTTGGAGTGGAAGGAAGTAGAGACACCTTCAACCCTAGCACCACTATCCAAGAAAAAGTGGCTGCGTTCAGTTTTCTGGTGGTAGTAAAACATGAAATGCATCTCATTTCTTCCTTCCAAGAACTCAGTCAGGGAGGTTTCATTCTCCATATGACCCTGTGCATGTTGGCTTCTGCCCTCACTTGTCTACTGAAACTTCCCGTAAAGCTTCTTGATGATTTGATAATTTTTAAATCCTGAGGGATTTTCTCAGTGATCATAGTTGTCAAAGTCTGTGCTTCTTTGGGTTTTTGTGTCTTTAACCTGGGTTGCTGGGAGTGGTTCCGGTTCAGGTTCACTGAGTCCAGGCTGTTCTCTTTCTTCCTTGGAGCCCTAGGATGTAGAAAGCACAGGAAATATTTTTCCACAAACCTGTGCCTTCTTTTAAGCCTCCCCAGCCCTTAGCCTGCTTTAATTTCTATGCTATAATTAACCTATTCCTAGGAGAGTAACATGATACTATCCAGTGTCTATCTCTGTACCACCTAACCCACCATCATGAAATAAAGTGATCTGATGCTGGTGTATTTTCCAATATTTGAGCTTTCACCCTGTTATGCACATTGTTCAATTTTATAATTTTTCTTTCACTTTAAAATTAACTTATTTTTAACATTTCAGTTAATTTAGGATGAGCACGTGTTTCTTGTTATTTGAATGAATTGTGAAATAAAGAAGTCCTTGGTTTTAGAGTTCCAGTTGAAACAGTAACATATGTTATGCTTGAGAGGTAATTTTTCACTCTTCACTCCAACCCTCCTCACCCGCCTTCTTAGCTTTCAATGTATCTTACACCACTTTATGACCAACCATATATACCCATCATTTAGCTCCCACTCATAAGTGAGAACTGAGATATTTGTTCTTCATTTCCTGGTATATTTCATTCAAGATAATGATTTCCTGTTTCATCCAAGTTACTGCAAAAAGGCATTATTTTCTTCCTTGTTATGGCTGAGTAGTGCTCCATGGTGTATGCATATACCACATTGTCTTTACCCACTCATCATTCAGTAGGCGTAGGTCGATTCCATATTTCTGCAACTGTGAATTGTGCTACAATACACATTCAGGTGTAGGTGTGTTTTTATTTATTTTTTTGAGACAGTTTCACTATGTCCCCCTTGCTAGAGCTGTAGCATCACAGCTCACAGCAACCTCAAACTCTTGCCGCAGCCTCCCAAGTAGCTGGGACTACAGGCATCCACCACAGTGCCTGGCTATTTTTGTTGTTGTTGTTGTATTTGTCATTGTTGTTTGGCAGACTGGGGCTGGATTCGAACCTGCCAGCTCTGGTGTATATGGCTAGCGCCCTAGCCACTGAGCTACAGGTGCCTAACCACAAGGTGTGTTCAATATGACTTTTTCTCTTTGGGCAGATACCCAGTAGTGGGGTTCCTGGATCATATGGTGAACTTTTAGTTTTTAAGGAATCTCCATGCTGTTTTCTATAGAGGTTTCACTACTTTACATTGCTGCCAACAATATGTTAGAGTTCCTTTTCTCCACATTCTTATGATTTGTTACTTTTTGTCTTCTTACTAACAGCCTTTGTGATTAGTGTAGGATATCTCACTGTGGTTTTAATCTGCATTTCTCTGATGATTAGTAATTTTGAACATTTTTCTTTTTATTTTAATTGTTGGGGATTCCTTGAGGGTACAAGAAACCAGGTTACATTGATTATATTTGTTAGGTAAAGTCCCTGTTACAATCATGTCTTGCCCCCAAAAGGTGTGTCACACACCAAGACCCCACCCCCTCCCTCCTTCCCTCTCTCTGCTCTTCCTTTCCCTCACCCCTTCCTCCTTTTTTCTCTCTCCGCTCTCCCCTTCCCCTACCATGTCATTAATTGCCCTCATATCAAAATTGAGTACATAGGATTCATGCTTCTCCATTCTTGTGATGCTTTACTAAGAATAATGTCTTCCACTTCCATCCTGGTTAATACAAAGGATGTAAAGTCTCTATCTTTTTTAATGGCTGAATAGTATTCTATGGTGTACATATACCACAGCTTGTTAATCCATACCTGGGTTGGTGGGCATTTACCGTATATACTTGAGTATAAGCCGAGTTTTTTGTGCCGAAAAAACTCGGCTTATACTCGAGTATATACGGTAGGTTGCTTCCACCTTTAGGTGATTGTAAATTGAACTGCAATAAGCATTCTAGTGCAAGTGTCCTTATGATAAAAGGATATTTTTCCTTCTGGGTAGATGCCCAGTAATGGGATTGCAGGATCCAATGGGAAGTCTAGCTTGAGTTGTTTTAGGGTTCGTCATACTTCCTTCCAAAAAAAACTGGGCTAGTTTGTGGTCCCACCAACAGTGTAAAAGTGTTCACTTCTCTCCACATCCATACCAGCATCTGCAGTTTTGAGATTTTATGATGTGGGCCATTCTTGCTGGGGTTAGATGGTATCTCAGGGTGGTTTTGATTTGCATTTCTCTAATAATTAGGGATGATGAACATTTTTTCATATGTTTGTTAGCCATTCATCTGTCTTCTTTAGAGAAGTTTCTCTTTATGTCTCTTGCCCATTAACATATGGGATTGTTGGCTTTTTTCATGTGGATTAGTTTGAGTTCTCTATAGATCCTGGTATTCAAGCTTTTGACTGATTCAAAATATGTAAATATCATTTCCCGTTGTGTAGTTTGTTGTCTCCTTAGTTGTACAGAAGCTTTTCAGTTTAATTAAGTCCCATTTGTTTATTTTTGTTGTTGCAATTGCCATGGCAGTCTTCTTCATGAAATCCTTCCCCAGGCTAATATCATCAAGTGTTTTTCCTACAGTTTCTTTGAGGATTTTTATAGTTTCCTGCCTTAAATTTAGGTCGTGACCCTGCACAGCCAATATGGCAGCACCCATGCGACCGATGCACGGCCTGCTTGGGCTGTCGGCAACTCTGGGCCTGGGCTCCCATGGCTACCAGGCGCTGCCACCCCTGCGACACTCTCCCAGGCCCTGCTGGCCAGACTCAGAGGATCCTTTGACCCCTTGGTGGCAGTTAGGGCCACGCCATGCGGCCAAGCAGTTTGAGCATCATGACACAGTGTCTGAGGTCTCCCCAGAGTCACTGTGGCCATAGCAGGAGAAACTGTGGGAACTGGAGGCCAGAGAGCATGAGTGGTACCCAAGCCTGGGGGCCATGCAGGAGTCACTGAGGGTGCAGCAGCTAACCCAGGAGAAGACGCTTCGGGCCAGAGAGCAGTACGTTGCAGATGTGTGGCCAAGATGCCACAGATAATTGAGAACTGGCAGTGGCAGCAGCAGGAGCACTGAGAGAAGGCACAGGCAGACAAGGGGAGAAGGGCCTCGCTCCAGGCTGAGGCCCAGGAGCATCTGAGCTACCATGTGGACCCAAGGAGCACCCTCTTCCAAGAGCTGCTATAGGACCTAGAGAAGCAGCAGCGCAAGTGCCTCAAAGAGGAAAAAGAAAGACTAAAAAAGGAGGCAAGGGCAGCTGCTGTGGCCCATGACCCAGCAACCTCTGGAGCACCCAGCTCCTGAGCTTTGATCTTTCCCAATAAAGCTTGCTACCTGAAAAAAAAAAAAAAAAGAAAAAGAAAAAATTTAGGTCCTGTATCCATCTTGAATCAATTTTTGTGAGTAGAGAAAGGTGTGGGTCCAGTTTCAGTCTTTTACATGTGGTTATCCAGTTCTCCCAGCACCATTTATTGAATAGGGAGTCTTTCCCCCAGTATATGTTCTTGTTTGGTTTATCGAAGATTAGGTGGCTGTAAGATGTTAGTTTCATTTCCTGGTTTTCTATTTGATTCCAAATGTCTATATCTCTATTTTTGTGCCAGTATCATGCTGTCTTGACCATTATGGCTTTGTAGTACAGCCTAAGGTCTGGTATGCTGATGCCCCCGGCTTTGTTTTTATTACTAAGAACTGCTTTAGCTATACAAGGTTTTTTAGATGTGGAGAGAAAGGAACACTTTTACATTCCTGGTGGGCCTGCAAACTACTACAACCTTTTTGGAAGGAAGTATGGAGAAACCTCAAAGAACTCAGGCTAGACCTCCCATTTGATCCTGCAATCCCATTACCGTGTATCTACCCAGAAGGAAAAAAATCCTTTTACCATAAGGATACTTGCACTAGACTGTTTATTGCAGCTCAATTTACAATCACCAAAATGTGGTACAGCCTAAATGCCCACCAACCCAGGAATGGATTAACAAGCTGTGGTATATGTTCACCATGGAATAATACTCAGCCATTAAAAAAGATGGAGATGTTTACATGGATGGAGCTGGAACATATTCTCCTTAGCAAAGTATCCCAGGAATGGAAGAAAAAGTATCCAATGTACTCAGCCCTACTATGAAGCTAAACTATAGCTTTCACATGAAGGCTATAACCCAACTATACCACA